>JACDOX010000251.1:179644-217980 GCA_014549065.1 Cardinalis cardinalis
CTCTCCTCTCCTCTCCTCTCCTCTCCTCTCCTCTCCTCTCCTCTCCTGGTGTTTCCTTTCATCTATTCTTGTTTACCATGCAGGTAACATTTGCAAATATAAATGGATTCAAGTCTAATTCCAGATGCAGTTTAGCATTTGTCATTAATTTCATATAATAGACTCATTTATTCTTAATATTTATGGCCATTTTGTCATTCAGATTCTGGATTAAGTTAATGTAACTGTAGAGTAACTGATACAAATTTTATTATTTTCTTTATAATAAGAACAATAAACCCTTTATGCTAATAATACAATATATTACCAAAGAGTATTACTAAATAGCCTGGCAAACCATTTGATTCCTTTAATTTCCATGATTTAAATGTGGGTTTTTGGCATTTCACATCAGCCAGGTACTTTATACTATTAATCTTCTGAAGTGCTTCTGCAACCTTTACTACCTTTATTCTTCAGGTTAGTTCACAAGTTTTTGGCACCTTTCTCAGATTACTGAGAATCCATTACTTTTTCAAAATAATTATTTTTTAAATTTAATTGAGATTCAATTAATAATTTATTTACAATATGACATGCTCACTTCTAGTAWAGGTGAATTCATATATTTCTTATAGTAACTAGTAAAAGTATATTTATCCCCCTTTAGGTCTTCCTACTTAGTGATTAAATTTATCACTGCATCTTTTTTCTTCTCCTACATGTAATATCGTGCCAGTGGAACATTATTTCWGCTAATAGCTGGCTGTACCTTCACACATCTCCAATAAATGTGCTTCCAGTGTGCACTTTACTCGCTTAGCTTWGACAAAGCTCCAAACTTCTTTCAGTCTCTGATTCTACAAATTCCTGCATCTGAGGGTAGATCACTGTACTGCTTTGAGGAGATTGTCCTTAAGAATGAAATCCCTGGGTGGACAAGACTACTCAGGGGAAGCTGCTGGCCAGTTCCGAAGTCTGCTGCCCTGAAGGGTCTTTTTCTGCTACTTATTTACTTCTGTTTACCTCAGAGTTTAAAATTGTACAATGGCATTTTCGCAGCAGCAAAGGATGCCATCGATCCATGACCACTTTTCTTTGGCATGAACAGTTGATGCAGCAGGGCACTTTCTCTAGTGTGGCCATCCAAAACCTGCATCAAAAATTGATCCTGACAGACTCCAGAAATCCTATCCTCTCCAAGTTYTCCTTTCAGCAAATGTCAGGTAACGTCTTTCACTTGATCCAGGATGTGTTATTATTGTAAGGCTGTTTTAAAGGAGGCTTTGCCCCTCTGTTCTCAAGTGACAGCCTGTTGCAAATGTTCACAGCCATTGCCCCTTTTTGGCCTCCCCTCTGATCACAATACACAAGCCCCCAACTTATCTGTTGCCCAATCCACAGCAGGGTTCTGTACATTTATGTTGGGCTGACTCTGGCTAGCAGCTAAGTCCCCACCCAGTCACTCACTCACAGGTGGCAGGATAGGAGAGAGGATCAGAAGGGTAAAAGCAAGAAAAAACGGTGGGTTGAGATAAAAGGCAAAGCTGCRCATGCAATAAAAATGTAAAAAGGAATTAATTCACTACTTCCCGTTGTCAGACAGATGTCCAGCTATTTCCTAGTTGGGAAGACCAACAACATAACCATAAATGTCTCCTTTCCTTCTCCATTCCTTGAGATTTTACTRTTGAGCATGACAAGATACAGTATGGAATACTCTTTTACACAGTTCAGGTCATTTCTGATGGCTTCATCTGCATCAAAATTCTCATGCACTCCCAGTCTACCCACTGGGGAAGAGTGGGGAAAAGCCTTGGTGCTATGAAACTGCTGTTTAGAAACGGGTAAAACATTGGCAGGTTATGAGCATTTGTAGTCACAATTCTAAAATATAGCACCAGGCAGGATCTTACGAACAAAAATACCTCTATCCCAATCAGATCCAGCATTTGAGATGACATGAGCTCTGTAACCAGATTGTAGCTGTATGGCTCAGCACCAACACCTATTTTCTCTTTACTTCCCATGCTGTACATTTTCTACGCTGATATTTGAGATATGAATCCAACCATAAGTTGAGGGAGGAATTGTGGAAATGTACTCATCTCCCTCAGCTGGTAAGCAAAGATGTTCTCATTCCACTTTGCCAGAAGGATCCCAATACAATGCAGTAACACATCTTCCAATGTCAGGCCGACACTTGATGTTCAGGATGCGTCCCTTCCTACTTGAGCCTTCCCTACTAGGAAAACACAACTGGACCCTAATGCCTTTCATTGTGGCACATCTCTCCCCATGCCTATATTCCACTCAAGATCTTCCTTATAGTGTTCCCATGGATGAGCAATAAATCATTATTTATCATTGTTGCATTGTGTTTAGATAATGTATGTGAACTGCAGTTGTGGATTTTGTGCTAGTCAGAGCAGATAAAAATTTCAAAGCTGAAAGACTAGTTTAATAAGAAGAGAAGAAAATATGAATAAGAGAAGAGAATATGAATAAAGATAGATGGGGAAATAGAAAGAAAAAATAGAGAACAATTATTCACAATTATTCAATATTAAGAGAAGAAAGTATGAATAAAGATAGATGGGGAAATGGAAAGAAAAAATAGAGGACAATTATTCACCGTGATACAGCCTGATCTGTGCACATAGAGCAGCTTGAAACATTGCAAACTCTTTATTTCTTTGTGTGATTTTAGAAGAGTGATAAGAAAAAATCTGAAAGACAATAATACAAAAAAATGCATAGATGGGGTAGTCCCTTCAAAGTGGAGGGTAGCATGCATGATCAAAGGAAGGAATTTTCATGGTTGAAATATAGGCACACTGGAACAAGGGTTCCTTTCTATGGCTGAAAGGGGACTGAGAGATGGGCAAAAAAGACACTAAGATAGGAATAATAAAGTTGAAGCTTAATTGATTATAGAAGACATGTCAGTGAATGGTTCCAGTCAAAGTTTTAACATGCCCAGAGTAAAAAATCAAGAAAAAAAAAATGTTTGCAACAACATTGTAAGTGAACAAGCATGGTGGAGAAAGTTTTATTTGCTATGGCTGCAGGAAACATTTTAAAAACAAGACACAAGCAGAGGGAACAGTATGAACAAAAGTTTTAGTTACATGTGCGAAGAAAAAAGCCTTTAGTGAAGTAATAWCACCTTTGTCATCCCTATCAAATACACTAAAACTGCAAACCAATGTTTCAGGTGAAACAAATGCAGCCTAAAKTGATGGATAGCAATATTTTTTAAAGAGATGTGCGGATGTTACATTATTGGCTGTAGGATAGAAAGTCTATAATTCATGCACATAAACAAAGTACTTTTAGTCACTGTGTGTGTTAATATTATGTATTTTATTGATGTCTGAAAATCCTATGATTTGTAGCATTTTGAGATATAGTGTAAGATTTAAAAAAACCTTGGTGGACTAAATACATAAAGTAGCTATGTTTTTTCTTTGTAAGAATGCAATTTTGTAATTTCAACTTTTAATTATTTTCAAGCAATATTTCACTAAAGCATCGATAACCAAGCATGTTTTAAAATATTTTTCAGTATTTCCAAACTCTAGCATCAAGGATCATTTTTTGGGCCAAACATTATGTAGCAGCCTGCAAACTAACATATTTTTACTGCAATATTAAAAATTAGCATAACTGTCCTTCAAATTAAGTAGGTACATGGTCCTGCATTCTTCCAAGAAAACTTTAAAATTTTTACTATTATAACTTATTAATAGTAAATATTTTCACAATAGAAAAATCTGAGAAATTACAATGTTTCAAAAGGTTTTACACACTATTGGAGGAAGTTGCAAGGGATTACTCCTTTGTATACATTATGATCAACTTCCAGTGTCTTGCACAGTAGAGTGTTCATTTTATTTTTGTAACAATGATTGTTGCTATTATGGGGAGAGCAGAAGTTCCAGTGTGACTTCTACCTTTTGTGTGTATATATATATATATATATWTATAGGCTGCTATGGAAGATCATCCATCAGAAGTCAAGGCTTTTGACTCTTCCACCCCAGCAATCAAGAAACTCTGAATAAGAGGTAACAAACCCCACAGAGTACTATATGGAATAGAAAGACTTAATAAYGTCTCTGTAGACTCCTAAAACCATGGCTATGTGAGCAGTGATTTAGAAGCAACCTATCTAAGGAAAACAGAAAATATCCAAGGAAAGTCCAAACTATGAGCTTCCCAGAAGTCAGTGAGCCAGTAAGTATTAGACCTTTGTGAAAAGGGACCTGCACTTATCTGCAGAAATGTAATTTGAAATACTTGTTTTGGTGTGCTTCATCACATTGATGGCATTTTCAGTAACATTACTGTGTTTACGATCCCTCATGTGACAAGACGCAGAATAGCAAAAAGAAGATGAGGTCTTGGCAACCTAATTCAGAATGTCTGGAGAGWATGAAAACAGCATAAAGCCTCTATTCTAAAGATGATGATTATTTCTGCATTCACAGGCATGGATTTGAATTTAGCTAGCTGGGCAAATATGTTCTGTGCAGATTCTGTATTATGTGTTTTCAATTTAATTTGGGCAGCATTCGGGTGTTGTTACATTTAAGAAAACCTATAAAATATGTTTATGTGTACAAAATTTTTACTAGTGTGTTGATAAATAGTGTATAGTCACTTCCAGCAGCTCCAGAGGCCCAGCCCAGACAGAAATGTAATGGTAGCTCTCGCTGAATGAAATTTAGCATTTATAGACCCTAAAGAACAGCACCTTAATATATTTCATGCATGTCAGTGGAGTTTTGGGGTGGATTTTTAATGGTTTTTAATTTGAAGACTTGTTGTAATATGCTAATACTGGAACAAAATGACAAATGATACCTGTAGCAGCTGCTTTCCTCAGCAGTTGTTCTGAGCTATGGAGATTATTCTGACACAGATCAGCTCTGTGCCCTCATTTCCACACCCTAGACTAGCAAAATGGTTAGGTGTATATTTGACAATCAGCATCTGCTCAAGTCCTGCTGATTTAACTTGAAAGTTTTCTYTATAAAAGCTGTAGCAAGGATATGATCTGCTTAAGTAACAGTACAAACAGAAATGTTTGGTTTGCTCATTCTCTGAGTACAGACTGATGGCTTTGAAAGTTTCATGCAGGAGTCTGTGAGGCACATCTTGGCTGCTTCTGACACCTAGGCTACCTAGATTAAATATTAAGTGATTTAGCCCATACAAGCTAAAAGAAGACTTATTTAGCTTAATTCAAAGGGGAACTGAGTATGAAAATGTCCTTTACCGAGTAGGGACTGATAAAAAACAGACTTCAGAATCAAAAAGAGAGAAATAACACAGACTTCTCCAGGAGACTGCAAGACAGCTGATTATTTGAATTTTGCAAAAAACAATTTATCTTTCTATTTGCACAATCAAAATTTACTGTTTTACATTGATTTTTATAAAGAGGTGGTAGCCAGAAAATTTGTTATAGGGGTGCCATCATCAGGCTGCAGCTAGAGCACTGCTGATGCTACTGATTGAAGGGATGCAAGCAGATGTAATTTTCATGCAATCTTGACCCTCTTGATTGTGTCTCTATTTGGTTTGTGGCACATCTGTGGGGTTGTATAGTAAACTCTCTGGAGAAGGTTTTACTTCAGTTAATATCTATACAACACAAATATATGTTCTCAGAATAGCTTGGTAGCATAATTTGCAATGTTAATTCTAGGAACAGTGTAGGCAACATTTAAAAAGTTTAATATACATTTGCTGAGCCACTGTATTCCTTGTGTATTCCTTGTAACCATGCCCTCTTCTTTTAGATCTACACTACTTTGTACTAGAGATTCAGCACATGGCATTTTATGAAGTTCCACTTTGCTTTGTCCAGCTTTGTCCAGCATTGACTAAGACAGTCTGTTCTGCTCCCAACAGTATTTGTAATAGATTTTAGTTCAGGAATTGTGAAATTGCTTAAATCCTGGTATTAATGTGATACTGTCTCCCATTTTATTCTCTTAGGCAAGCTCCAGGAGTGTGGGCTGGACAAGTGGATAGTGAAGTGGTTTGAGAACTGGCTGAATGACAATGTTCAGAGAGTTGTGATCAGTGGAAGTGYCTGGTTGAAAGTTTGTGACTAGTAGTGTTGCCTAAGGTTCAGTATGGGAAAGTGTTGTTAAACGTATTCATCAATGACTTGGAKGAAGGGGCAGGTGCTTCCTCAATGAGTTCACTGATGGCACAAAGCTGGGAGGAGTTGCTGATCCCCCAGAGGGCTGTGCAGCCCCTCAGAGGGACAGATCAAAGAGATGGCCAAAGAAGAACTGTCTGTAGCTCAACAAAGGCAAAGACAGCGTCCTGCCCTGGGGAGGAATAACCACATCAGGACAAGCTGGGGCTGACCTGCTGTAGAGCACCTCTGCAGAGAAGGACTTGGGGGTCCTGGCTGACAATGAGCTGTCCATGAGCCAGCAGTGTGTCCTTGTGGCCAAGAAGGCCAAAGGTATCCTGGGGTACGTTAGGAAGAGCATTGCCAGCATGTTGAGRGAGGTGATCCYGYCCCTCTGCTCAGCCCTGGTGAAGCCACCTCTGGAGAGCTGTGTYCAGTTCTGGGGTCCTAAGCACAAGAAAGACAGGGAGCTCTTGGAGASGGTCCAGCAAAGGACTGTGAAAATGATTAGAGAACTGGAGCATTTCTCTTGCAAGGGAGAGCTGACAGAACTTGGCCTGTTCAGCCTTGAGAAGGGAAAACTGAGAGGGAACCTCTTCAATGTCTACAAATATCTGAAAGGARGGTGTCAAGAGGACAGATTCAGTGTCTTAGTGATACCAAGCAACAGGACATGAGGCAACAGGCACAAACTGGAATGCAGGGAGTTCCACTTGAACATGAGGAAGAACTTCTTTTCTTAATGGGCGTCAGCACTTGAACATGGTGCCCAGAGAGATTGTGGAGTGTCCTCTGGAGATGCTCAAAAGCCATCGGACACAACCCTGATTAACACTCTCTGGGAGACCCTGCTCAAGCAGAGAGGCTGAACTGGGTGACCTCTAGCTGTCCCCTCCAACCTTACCCATTCTGTCATTCTGCGGTTCCTGAACAACAGACAGATACCCAACAAAGGCCATGCAGACCCAGCCTCAGTTGCTGGTATTGGAAATTAACTAGGGCAGCATACATTGTGTTGTCAAAGGAGAAACTTTTTCTTGCAGTGGGATTTTCAAAGCTACGCTGAATACATATGGCTTTATGAAATATCTTTTAAAAAGCAAAAGGTCTACTCCATTCAATTTAGTCAGAAACTCAATGCTCCAAAATTTATTAAATTGTTAGGTTGTGTAAGAGAGGGAAAGAAAGAAATAAGAACCAAGAAACTTCCAGCCTTAAGGCTGCTCCATAGTACTACAAAATATAGAAATATTCCCAGTGTCTAGCTAGTCTAGAAATTATTTCAATTTTTTTTTGTCTTTTTTGTAGTACGAATGCATGTGTGAATACTGAATCAACCCARTATTGCACTCAGGTGCATTAGAATAAGAGTTTCCCCAGAGATGATATGAAAAACCTTGTCATGAATTCAAAACTTGCTCATTGGTATAGCCTTGTCTTTTCAGTCAGGTGCTAATTATTGCTCTTRGAATTGAATCATTTCCTCTAGTTAGGTAAAATATTCAGCAGCTCATTTTATAAGGTTCCAAAAATTTTGCTACCAGTGTCTACAAATTGATTATCATAATCATTTAACATCCACCCCAATGTGAGGGTTCATAATACAAAATTTACACAGAAGTAAAGAGAAGAAGCCTAGAGAATCAAATTACTGACTCAAAAATTGATCTCAAAGAAATCAAGAGGGTCAAAGTCAGATTAATATTTCATATTCAAATTAAATGTCATGAGCATCAATATGTAAACACTGTTAATTAATCTGTGTATTTCATTTCAAGTTGTGGTATAAGTATTTCTTAGTTTTAACATACTTGATAATTATTTTTAAAAATACCACTGAAAATATTATTACTACTGTAGTGAAAAAAAATCAGATTTTTTTTTCTACTTAACTAAGTTTTAAAAATCTCAGTCAACATATAGTTATGAGCATTCTAGTATATGCTGGACTAGTAAAGATATATCTTGAAATTATGGAGGTTTTGTAATAAATACCTTCTTAAAAAGGCATGTTTTGAAAAATAACTGTTTAGTGTACCAATAAAAGCAGTTCGGTAAATACATATTTACATATGATAGATGAACTTTTGTCCAGAAGTGATCCCCTGCATCTGATACCAGTTGATGCTGTAAATTTGCAGGCATGAACCAGAGTTCCATCAAGGGAAAATTGTTGATGCATACTYAAAGGTCTGATTTGACCTCTACACTTGTAACATTGAGGAGGCAGAACTCTTTCTTGGTCCGAATAAAATCTTCACACTACAACTTGGGATGTAACTATAGGGATCATTATGAGCTGATGAGGTAGGTGAAACTTWTATTGTGAAGGAGCAAGTAGAACAGAGACAATCTAATACAATTTATCCAAATAAGACAATTCTCCAAATACAGGACACTTAGAACACCTTTATATTCTGAACACAAACCTAATCAAACACAAGTAACCGCTCAATTCTAGAATATTTAACTAAAGCCCATTTAGATCTGTGTAAACGAAAAGGAGATAATATAATTTTGTTCAACTCGAGCTACCTCACTGGTTTCCTTTAAACAAAAATACTTCAAGTCTTAGCAAATACCATCACATTTAAAAGTAAAGAATAACAATAGCATATCTGTGCAGAGAATACACAATGATCCTAACTAATGACCAAATTAAAAATAAAAAATATATGACCATTCAAAATTTTGCTAGTCCTGCCTCATACTGTAAACTACTGTTACTATAGTTGAGTAATGCTTGTGTTTGACGGGAAATTTGTTACACACAATGAATGGCAGACRGAGAACAGACCTGAAATGCTGTTCTTAGAAATGGGAAAATAAATTTGGCCATGATGTACTGATATCAAAGTCATTCTTTTGGAAATTTAATGTTAATTCCCTTTTATATGAACAGACTGGCATGAAAACTTTATTAATTCATAATTATTTTAGCACTTATGCCATCAAATATGTTAAGAGACACAAACAGAAGGATCATTCCTTGATCAGATAGCTTTGAGCAGTCAGGAAACATCAACTGGACCGTGGGAGCCTACAACATTATTTTTGTTAAATATTAAGATTTCTTTATATTTCTAATAATGCTTAATGATTTGTTTCCTCTTCTCTTGAAAATATAGTTTTTCAGTGTGGAAGAGACAAGCAATGGATACTAGTGCAGGTGTTATACTGATGTGTTTAGGTTAGCACAGACAATTAAAAATTAGTGATAACTGCTTGGACTTTACCAAATAAGACCTCAAATAAATGCAAAGTTCCACCCAATTTCTCAAACTGTAGGAAGTTGAAATAAAATTTGAAATATCCTACCCCACTGCATTGTCTTAATTTTTCTGAAAAAGTGCAGTTTTACTATAAAACTTTACTGTGCTGCTACTAGTTCAATTTTCATAAGGTGTGAAATACAATRAGGTTGAATAAAATATAAAAGTGATAAGAGCAAAGATGAATCACCCAAAATGGCAGGGATATCTTAAGCCAGATTTTAGTGCTAGAAAAAATCTGAACATTTTCTGTATGGATCAAGGAAGAAAGTTCCTACCAGAGGTGGTTTCATGTGTAGACATCACCTGGTTATTGGTTCCACTCCTACAAGTGATGAATTGTAAGATAAAACCAAACAGAAGTTTTCTGGTAAACTGAGGGTTTTTTGCTAAAGACTAAAGGGGCCCTGCTGCAGAAAAATAGGAGGAAGCTGTTTGCAGAGGCTAAGAAGGAGCCATCCCAGCACATCATCCCTGTATGGAGCCCTAGGGGTCTGGGCTCCTAGGGAAATCTGCTTGAGCCAAGAGGATTCTGTGAAGGACGAAGAGCAGCGAAGCAAGAAAATGTTCATGGCATTTACTACTTCATATATTTGAGCTATACCAAAGGTGACATTTTGGTCAAACAAAGTCTTTAAAAGAGCATGGATAACTGCTTTCTTTTCTGTATATTTTTTGTATGTTCGCAGTGACCAGCTTCCTAGTGTAATGGAAGCAAGGTGAGGCACAAAACAAAAACAAAGGTACTAGACTGCTTAGGCCACAAGGTCTGTTTTGTCTTGATGGAGTAAGAGAAAGATTTTCTCCTTGTAGGATACATATTTGGCCACAGAGGAGAAAACCTGTCCTGAAATATATGCAGATRCCTCTCACAAGTCTGATACTGTGGGATTCAAGAAACTCAATCTAATGAACATCCACAGTGGGATCTTTGGCAAAACAAATAGGTCATTGAGGATGCTGTCATGAATATCTACACTGACATGAATCTTTGGAAATTGATGTGATGGCAATCAACTAAAAGCAACGTATTGTCATTACATCTACATCTCACTGCAAGACATGTCTAAATGAATTTGGTATTCAAAACTGAGCCATTTTAGAAGCAGAGAATGCTCAAGAAGGACCCGAGACGAAAGAGTGTGCTAACATGAGAAGTTGGAAAAACATTTACACTGTTCTTCAAGTGGAAAGTTAAATGTCAAACTGCATCCTATAAGTATGAGGAATTAGGTATAGGCATTACCTAGTTCATGAAGAAACTTGTCTGCTTTTGATGTCCTCACTTTATTGTGCCTGAAAGTAAATCAGACTACTAGGGAGAGAGCGTRAACATCAAATAAGAAATAAAAATACTTACAATATTATAATTGCTAGTCTTTTACATTGCTTCTGTTTTTACCAGATAAGGAATTTGGGTTTTGGCAATATCAAGTGCAGATAAGTGAAAATCACATTCAAAGATTATATTGCAGTTTTGCTTTCTGGTAGATCAAAGTTCTCAGCATTTGAGAGACCAATCAGCTACAGTAAAAAGACAAATTATTATCATGCATCCAGAAAATCTTTGTATCCTTTATGCTTCAAAACAGTATAGAAAAATTAATTTAAGCTAAGTTGAAGATAATAGTGTAGTGAATCAATCAATTTAACATTCAAGTCCAGTGCAAGCGATGCTGCATATTGGATCATGTGACAAGAGGAATTCACAGGTCAGACTGCACGGTACAGGGAGGCTCCAACAGAATAGGGCATGTGGTGAGAAACATGAATCATGACATGGCATGAGCCTAGGTTCTCTCTGGAGATTACACTSTCTGCTAGCTGCTACACACTGCTTCCCTTTCATGCATTACATAAAATTTCTCAGTAGGTCAACCTTCTGTGTCTGGAATAGAAGAGGAATTGTAACTGAACTGGAAAAGTATTACCTGCAAATCTTGAAGCTCAGCAATATAAAAGAGAACATAGATATGTGAGTTGTACATAATGCTGAAGTTAGACAGACCTGAAAATAAGTCTCTGTATGCAGACGCAAAAAAAAAATATTTGTGTCTTCAGTTTTTCCAGTTTATGCTACCAAATTGTTTTGGTAATTACATTCTGAACAAGTCTTCTTTGGGGCGCAAGGAACTATCCCTTCATTGCTCATTAACAATGGTGCAGGTCAGAGGAAATATACCAAAAAATGCAAAAAATACTGATAGCAAAGGTAAATAAAAACCTAGTGWAGTTTAATTTAAATTGTCCTAAAATTTGATCCAACCAGATTTGTTATAGTTAGAAAATGTTCTATGTTTTTTTCACACTGAGACTGTGGTTCTGTTTGGATGAATACTTCCAAGAAACCTTGGACATCTTCCTGGATTTCCAGTTTCTATAAACATGACCAAGCCACTTTCTCGTTTTGCACAATGCTGGCTCATGAAGAAATTTTCACAGAGACTTGACATATCAGACCTGTACAAAACTGATTGAAAAACTAAAGAGGGATTAACAATAATTCAAGCAAAACTTAAAATATATTTTTAGTCTTTACGTACACCTGGAACTTTATAGCTCATAGCTCCTGAATTGTGCTGACCTTTCTGTAACAGAAAAGATTTTTTTTTAATATAAAGCATGCAGTTTAAATGGAAAATGACCATGAGGAGTTCTTAACATTTTCTTTTCCCTTTCTCTGCTGGGAAAAAGAAAATGTGTCACATTCCAGCAGCCACTAAAAAAGAAGGTAAATTATTTTTATAATGGTTTTTTTCTAGTTGAGAAAAAAAAAAAAGCTGGTTGGTAAAGGAAGTAATACAGAATTGTCCTCTTTTGTTATTGGTCAAATATGTATTTTTTTTCTAGGGAATATTGAGAAGAAAACCACCTAAATGAATGGTGATATTTTTTTTCTAGATATGATTTGAAAAATATCGTCGAGATGAGCTGAATTCTTTCCAAGCTCCCCGATACTATTGACTAAATCCTCAGTACCTGTCATAGATGTTTTGTTTTCTACATTTAGGAGCTAAGTATGCTGTTGAGGAGCTGAATACCACCTTATAAGTGTACTCAGTGTTTGTGTACAGGAAGAACTGAAGGTTGACATATTTGTGTCAAATAACATAAAACATAATTTTCTTTGCAGGTACAGGCCCTGATAAGGCGCAGGAAATATGAGTTCATGCGCAGTGGCACAGACTGTGGTCTACTTGCCCTCAAATGTGGACAGAAAAGCAGGTGTCTGTCTGCACCCTATTGACACATAATCATTATGAGCTACTTCACACTTGCTGTCTAGAAATTCAGCATACCTACAAAACTTTATTGACAGATACTACATAACAGATTCAGTGTGCTTGCCTCACTGCTTCTCCTGCAGACGTAATCCTTCAGTGTGACTCATAGTTGTCCTGRGGTGACGTTATGATGCTGAATCGTATCCCCATTTGTCAGTTTAGCCCAGAAATAAGTTTTGCTCCTTTAAGGCTGGTTCTGAGAGCGAAGCAGGGGTGAAAAGAAGCACACAGTTTGTTTTCAGGAACTGCATTCACTCCTCCACATTCCTTCTGGGCTGTGTTGTCTGCAGCACAGACATGTGGGAGAGAGCTCTCCTTTGCTTTTTAGTTAATTTCTCACTAGCTGAAGCAGAGTTCCCTGGACTGTGGTTTTCCTTTTTCTTGGAACTGTTCAAACCTGGACTGAAAAACCAGAAAAACACATTGAGCTCATGCCTTTGGCCCACTGGGGTCTGGCACTGGAGGGACTGATAAGAGACTGAGTGAGTCGAGCTGTGGTCCAGAACAAGGACTTTCTGAATTTGCCATCTCTTCAGAATAGCAAGAGATTTCATTGTTTAATAGTATTCATTTAATATATTATATTTAATATAACAGTTATAATGCAATATTTAATATATATYGATTAATTATATAATCAATTATRTAATTAATTATATAATTAATTATTTAATATAGAGTTTAATAACTTACATAGTCAATATAATTTTATAATATATAAATATAATATTTAATGCAATATATTTAATATATTATATTTAATATTACTCTATTTTTATCCTTGTGAATACTTTGCTTGTTAACTAAACAGATTTTATCCACTTTTTTCCAAGGAAATCTTTTCCCAGGACAGTAGGGCGAGGGGCTTGAGTGTGCTTTCTGCAGGGATCCTTTTGGAATTTTCTCCCAAATTTGCCCTAAACCAGGACAAGAGTGAGAGAGAATTGTCAGATGCTTATTGAATGCTCTGGCTTATAAAACAGCTCGTTGTGTCCCTGTTCCTTGGTTCTGGTTCCTAGAGCCTGAGCCTGCTGTTCAACTGATGGCAAAGCAGAGAAAGAGACATGTCTCTGCTAACTACAGGTGTTGATATTTGTACCATTATCTGATAATGGGGCTTCGGCTGATGTGAGAGACTAGCTATGGAGCAGGCCACCAGCTGAAGACCAAAGATCAAGAATGAAAATGAGTATTTTCACTTCACCTSTCCTCTGCCATTTTACAATATCACCATAAACTTAGTAGAAATCTCAGATGTCTGAAAATGTCCTGAGACCTGTGCTGTACTTCCTGGTACAATGAGTACATATAATTCTTATTGGATGTTTAACTTAGGTGTAGCCTTTTTGCACACATGCAGAATAGTTGGTCATGGAGTCRTTGGTTGAACTGCCAGCTGTCTTTGGCTGGAATGCTGCAGAAAAATCATTTGACAAATTTTTGGAGAATGTCTCCTGGTAGAAATTTCAGAAAGTCRCTGTCAAAACCCACTGCTAGCTAGAACATAGGTGTTTCAGCGTCTGCCTYGATTACCAGCCTGGGTGGAAAATCTTCCTATCCCAGAGATCCCCCTATGCAGCTAGTTACAACTAAAATTAGAATTTCACCTGTACAAGTGTTTGCTGAAGGCTGATTACTGTCTTTCCTAAAGGAGCATTTCAATTATTCAGATGCCTTACTGGCTTAGTGTGGAAGCTTCAATTTTTTTGATTAAAAGTGTCACTTAGAATATATGCTATCTATAATTAATTTATTTTGTCTGAAGTAAACAAAATGCATTTGTAAATTTATGCATCTTAAGGTATTTTATTTTTGTTATGCCTTCTACAGAGCCTTCAGTTACAAAATAATTAGAATGAATAAAGAACAAAATACAGGATTAATTGCATTTGTACGTAAAAGGTGCCATTTTTTATTCTGAGATTTGACATTTATGCRTTTTAAAAATCAATCGTTATGTAGAAAAACAGTAGCTGCTGTGCCAATTTTCACTTGAATGAATTGTCATACATGCCAGAGGATAGGAAACTTTATGAGCACTTTTTTTTTATGCTGCAGGATGTGTCTTAAAATTTTTGCAAAGATTATGCCATCTGGTTGTCCATTTGCACATTACCAACCATAGAGTAAGGTGGAATAAATGTAGTTTATTCAGTCTCACTAGATTCAAACTGAATCAAAAGCTCAATTTGTTTGATCTAGTATAGTAAGATRTGTCTGCTGGGATTGATTAAAGTAAGACTACTGAGTGCCACAATCCTAGAGTGTATTTCAACATCAAAGACGTTTCATTTAGTTCTTTGAATACAATATGAAGATAACAGATAAAACCATTCTGTAATGCTAAATCCTTCAGACCAAAAATGCCTGTAAATTATTTTACACACATAATAATTCCAGCACACTGGAGTGTCATGGTCTGACAGATTTAGGAATTTTTATTTGAAGTCATTAATAAAATAATGTCCATGATGCAAAACATACTTTTCAGCATATTTTGTATTAGTACCATAGAATTACAGCACCTATTACCCATGACTGAAAGAGAGAATTTGTTGGAAAATTTATAGATTAATTGTCCAGGAAATATTAATTTCTAAAATGCTACTGAAAGTGAAGCAGCTACAATGTAACCATTGAAAATCTGATCTATGTCTATATTTGACATAATAAATTATTTTATTTCAAATGTCAAATTCATAATTCTGGAATACTTTCTTCATATGAGCAGCTTTTCAGAACTGGAACTTTCTGAATTAGCTGGGCTTTTAAAAACCTAATGAAGTGGTTCTCAAATTTATCTTTAGAAAGGATATGTTACTTAGGATGGTATTCACCTCACAAATGCCTAACCACCCGAAAGCTAGTATTACAACTTGGTAGATAAATTTAAAAAACATGCAAAAGAAACTCAGAAAATCCACGCACAAAATAAAAATGGGAATTATTGTTTTGGATGCCTTTGAAATTTTGACCTAAAATTTAATTTTTTTGTTTCTTTTTCAGAGAGTCAAATGTATAAACTATGATTGTGAAAATATTATTTACCTCCTTTTACTTTTAGCACTTCAGGGGGTATATACAACTTGAACATCAAGGTCAAGGCTCTAAATTCTCTTGTGTTTAATTTAAAGAGAGGATAATAAATTCCTGAAACATCTTCTTTCATCCAGCTACCAGATGAGTTTCTATAGGTTGGACTATAGGCTATAATTCTGAAGAATCTTTGCATTATTTTTGGTTTCAACAATTTTGAAATATTGTGTAATCTATTAAAGCCCTCTTTTCACAGAAAGTGTGGAAAAAAAGACAATATTTCTCTGCATCACATCTTTGTGGAAAACTGAGAAGTGTATAAGGCTAAATATGTGYTTAGCACCTAGTGCTTATTTCTTGCATCTATTTTAGTCTTTATGTTGTGATGGTAACTATGACAGTTCCGTAGAAAACAGGAACTGGTGACTACTTAYTTTACACTCAAAAAATTGAATAATTTTCCAGACTGCATGAACCGCTACATTTGATACATCCCCCTGTGCAGCAAAACAAGCCAGTGGGGAAGAAGACTGGCATGTCTGAACAGAGAGCTTTGGCTGGAAATGATGAGTTTTGTCCTTTGGAAGGACCGCTACCACCATTGTGGCGGTACCAGTCGTTGGTTTTTCTGGGTCTGGATTGAAGGTACTTGAGACAGTAATTAATGTTCGGACTCAGGTGTTTATTATTTCTTATCAGTAAAACAGTCTCACAACTATGAGTTCGGCAGCTTTTCATTAGAAGGTACAAAGTGGCTAACAATCTCTTGTTACAAGGTCTTTTAAGACTAAACTATCTTTTAAGACTAAACTACCTACCTAATTCTTCTCCAATTAAGAACTGACACCTTGATTATTTTCCCTTTTAACCCAATAACTGATCCCAAAGTGCAGATTTTCTGCACTTTTTCTGCAGATTTTTCTGCAAATCCCACGATGCAGATTTTTCTGCCCAATCACAAAATACCACCCAAACCCATGAAGAAGAAGAAAGAGGAAGCATGAAGAAGAAACCCCAGACAACACCCTGTGTCYTCCATCTTGCTTCCATCCACAGCATACTAAAAATCCCAAAACCTAAATTTCTCACCAAGTGATACACCTAACACTACTCTCTATAATCTATTTCGCACTTCTGTGGATTCTAGTCTCTCTTGAAGTCTAGGAAACTTTCTCCRTGAATGAGGGTCAAAGTCAGTGCTCCCCTAGGGGTCAGGACACCCTAGAGCAGAGAAATATTCCTGGTGCTCTGGGTTTCCACACACCATGATGAATCTTCATCTTTTGTTTGATACAGAGAAAAACACAGTGACAAAGAATGAGGAAAAGGCTGAGGTACTTAATTACTTTGACTTAGTCTTCAGGAGTAAGTTGCTGTCAGGGTTGCCAGCTCCCTGAACTGCCATTCATCCTAGAGAAGAATGAAAAGGTGCAGAACGAAAGTCCCACAACCCAAGGGAAAATGGCTGGCAAACTACTACACCAGTTACACACACAGTTCTATGGGACCAGATGGAATACACACATGGGTAAACTGGTTTCCAAAATTTATCAGCAGTCCTGTCTAACTGAAGTCCCAGTTGACTGSAAGCTCAAAAATATTATTCCCATCTAGAAGAAGGGCTTGAGGGAAGTTTTGGGACACTACAGGTCTTTCAGTCTGACCTTGGCTCAGGATAATGTCGTGGAGCAGATCACTGGAGTGCTACAATACAGCATGCACAGGACAGAGAGGAGTTCAGGCCCAGACAGTGTGGATTTATGAAAGTCRTGTCCTGCTTGCATCCAGTTGGTGGATAGTGTTGACCTGGGCTTCAGCAAAGCTTTTGACAATATTTTTGCCTGGAGAAACTGAGGCTTCAATGGGTGTACACTTTGCTGGGWAAAACCTTGTCTGGATGACAAGGCCCAGAGAGTGGTGGTGAATGGACTGAAATCCATCTGGTGGCCAGACACTAGTGGGCTTCCCCAGGGCTCAGTGCTGAGGCCAGTTGTGGGTAATATCTTTACAAATTAACTTAGCAAGGAGATCAAGAAAACCCTCAGTGAGTTTGCAGTCGATGCCACATTGGGCAGGAGTGTCGATCTGCTGGAGGGTATGATGGCCCTGCAGAGGGATATGGGCAGGATAGATCTATGGGCCAAGCCCAGCTGTATGATGTTAAACAAGGTGAAGTACCCAGTGAAGGACCTCCATTTGGGTCACAACCACCTCATGGAGCCCTACAGGGTAGGGACAGAGTAGCTGGAAAGGGGTCCAGAGGAAAAGGATCTGTGGGTGTTGTTTGACAGCTSTTTGAACATGAGCCAGCGTATGCTCAAGTGRCCAAGAAGGCCAACAGCATCCTGTCCTGTATCACCAGCAGTGCTCCCAGCAGGACCAGGGCAGGGATTGTTTCCCTGTACTTGGCACTAGTGAGGTACAGGAGGGTGTCCAGAGAACAACAACAGAGCTGGGGAAGGATCTGGAGCACAGGTCTGATTAGCAGCAGCTGAGTGAGCCGGGAGTGTTTAGCCTGAAAAAAAGGAGGCTGAGGGAAGACSATGTCACTCTCTACATGAAAGGGGGTTGTAGGTATGTGTGTGGGGCTGGGGTTGTTGGCATCTTCTCCCAAGTAGCAAGTGATAAAACAAAAGGTCTCAAGCTATTCCAGGGGAGATTTAGATTGAAAGAATTTCAATCTAAAAATTTCTGCATGGAAAGGGTGGTCAGATGTTGGAATAGGCTTCCCAGGGGAGTGGTTGGGTTACCAGTCCCAAAGGTACTTAAAAGACACATAGATGTGGCACTTAGTCAGGGACATGATTTAGTGGTAGACTTGGCAGTATTAGGTTAGTGATTGGGCTCGATGATCTTAAGGATCTTTTCCAACCTAAATCATTACGTGGTCCTATGTGAATATTTTTGTAAGCCACTGCTTTCTGAAAACTGCACTTAAGAAACAAAACTGTAGGGAAATGTTCCAAGTTTTGGACAGAAAATATTTACTGAGTTTGTTAGTGGTTTAGTACAGGGAAGTTTAAAAGCAGATGCTTTTTTATTATAATAATTTCCAATTTTCTATTAAATTGTATGAATGTTAGCTGTTAGACATAACTAAAACTGKTTAAAAATATGAAAGTATTGAAATACAATTTTAGGGAGGTGTGACAGTGGTCACAGGGGTTTTCAGGATGAGGGAGAGACGAGAATGTTGACTCCATGATCAGAAAGCTTGATTTATTATTTTATGATATATATATATTACATTATAACTATACTAAAAACAAAAAGAAAGAAAAGGTTTCCTCAGAAGCTGGCTAAGCTAAGAATAGAAAAGAAAGAATGATAACAAAAAGCAGCTCTCTCGGACTCTGTCCGAGATAGCTCTGTCTTGATTGGCCATTAATTATAAACATTCAAGATGGGCCAATCAAAAATCCACCTGATGCATTCCACAGCAGCAGATAACCATTGTTTACATTCTTTTTCTGGGGCCTCAGCTTCCCAGAAGGAAAAATCCTAAAGAAAGGATTTTTAGTGAGAAAGATGTCTGCAACAGGGAGACACCCTTAATAAATATGGGAAATATGTTAATTATGTCTGGCATTGGTTACATTTGAAACTAGTAAAACAGTGACCTAATTCTATGGTCTTGTCTCAGCTTATAAGGATTCCCTGCCAATAGGAACAAGAGAACATAGTCTTACACCATGCCAGGTGAGGTTCAAGTTGGACATTAGGAGGAATTTCTTCACAGAAAGAGTGATTGGACATTGGACTGGACYGCCCATGGAGGTGGTGGAATCACTGACCCTGGATGTATTTAAGGAAAGACTAGACGTGGCACTTAGTGCCATGGTCCAGGGGACATGGTGTTGTCTGGTCACAGCTCAGACTTGATGACCTCAGAAGTCTTTTCCTCAACCTAATTGGCTCTGTGATTCTGTGAGTACCCACCTAGCACTGAGCCCACATAGACAGTGTGTTTGTACCAACCCAACCTACAGTCTGATTTACATGAAGTTTATGTCAAATCCTATTTTAAGATTAATCCTTGCTCTTCATGGTGTTGTGTTATTTCACAAAGACAAWATTGCTTTTGAATTTGTTGATCTTAAGAAATGAAGCCTTTCTTTCCGCACACTCTCCTGTCCAAATGAAAATAAATTCAAGCGATACTGATTCATCTCTGTGTCAGTGGCTGAGGAAGGGAATGAAAAACCCACTTGCTGACACTTGAATTTATTTAAGACACAGAAGAAATATCCTTATATGCTATTAGCAGTATATCTCTATAAGAATAATTCATCTGAACAGTTTCTCATGGTGAAGTATGGTTTTACATTTTACAGAAGAGGTAATAAAATGATACATCTTTTGTTTTTTATGTCATCTCTCAGAACTTGTAGAATATTTTAATCTAAAATGAACCAACCAACTCTAAATGAGCAAGCAAATRAAATTGCCCAGAAGAGAAGAAAATGTTAGAGGTTATTTTAAAATATATATTTTTACTTTTGCAATTCTTCATTTAGCTTGAGTCTAGACTTATGAACAGAGCATCGATCCTGTTTTTGTGAGGTTGTCTTGCAGTTATATCTGTCAGACTCTGCCTTCCATTGGCTGTTCAACTGCAGCCTGCTTGCTCTATGTTATGGGAGTCAGTTCTGCTGTCTGACATGAAATAGCTTGTATTTTGGGGTTTGAATATGTTGCTTGGATGCTTTGTGAGACACAGCCTTGAAAGGAACAAAGCAAACACTAGTGCTTTACAGATCAGTGTGCTGTGTTGTAACTACTTCTTAATGCTCTATAAGAGAAGGTACTTCTTGTTCCAAAGGAAAACAGCTGAAGGCTTTAATCTGAAAGACAAAGCAGTGCAGATATTGAAGATAGCTGATTAAAGGCATCCTGGCTAATGCTGAACTGACCTTGAAAACTTTTCAGTTACCTCACTGTCATACGCTGGTATTAAATAAACTGAAACTGTCCCACATAAGCCAAATCTTCCTCCATAAATTGGGCAGCAGCAGTCTTGTACATACAGATGTTGACAATGCTGTTGAAGGATGTATTTCTTTCTGGCACCTGCTAGTTCTTACTCTGCCAACATCAGCAACTACTAGCATTTGCTGCCATACCTTGTGTGAGCTGCCCTTTAAAAGGGGCTCTTCTCCTTCCTCACAACTTGAGATGATTACAGCTCCCAGTTAAATGATCTTCCTTGATACATCACATTTAAATCAGATGTGAGTGGGGCTGCTCATTTTTCTGCCTACCTCTCTCAGCTTGCCAGTGAGTCTTTTCTGGGCTTTTCTGACACCAAAGGGGTGCAAGTCTTACTGAAGTCTCACTGCCTTCAGAATCAACACAGAGGTTCTTTTTGAAATTAATTCATGTAGAAAGAGAAGATTAAGCCCACTGAGAAATGTCATGACTAAGCTAACCCATTATAAATACAAAATTCCTATTCCTACTGTAGAAAAAAAATACAATTTCACAGAATTCTCCACAGCCTGAAGAGTAAAATTTTCATTCCCATCAAAGGATATTCACTGGAAAAAGTTACCAAGTGTATAAGAATTTATCTTAATATACTTAATATACTTTTATGTCTCTTTTTAGGAAGATGAAGTTGATAAATGTGATAGACATTTTGAAGTGTTACATATTTGAATATTGTTTTGTTATGTACACTTCATTTCCCTTTAACCACATGGTTCTGAGCCAACACCACAACAGTTAGGATCTCAACATGTGGTGGCAAAGGATAAATAAGTAAATAACTGAGGAGAAACCATTTTTTTCTAAACTATGAGATATTTAAAAATTATAACAACAAGGAGCATATCTGGATATGCAACTGCTCTTCTTGAATACCAAACTGAGACATATCAGGTGTACTGTATAATACAGCAGGTGTCTCACACCTCTAATATAGATAGAGAAAGCACTGTGGACTCCATCCCCTTTGGACTGGAATTCCCAACATGATCTATTGCTAAACAGCTCTATATTAGCTAATTGAGTTCCATATATATAATATGTGGTTTATTTCAAGATCAATATCCAAGAAAGACAATAACTTCTTCAAAGATTAAACAAAACAAGAAAAAAGGCACAAAACTCGATTTGTAAATTAAGCAAATTAAAGAAAAAGAAAGATGAAAACACACCACAGCAAAAGACCATGACTGCTAAAATTTGGACATTGTGTCTGTGCAGCTTCATAAATGTTAAGCAGATATTATGCAGTTTAAAATAAAAAAATTGTCATGACAGTAAAAAGCAGACTTCTACGCATATGTAATAGGAAGCTGCCTTTCATTAAGAACTGTAATAAACAAGCATGGCAATGATCCACACCATAGGCATCATATAAATGTTTGTCTCATAACATTCCTCATTAGCAAAGAATTTTCATTCACAATTAAAAAGTATAAGAAGGCTTATTAGTCCTGAATTTACTATCATTCTACTATTTCAGTACCAGAGTTGATAAAGAAGTCTAATATAAAAAAGACAAAGAAAGCTGTAAAAGGAATATCTTTCCCTTTTACCAGACAGTGCATGCCTTGCCTGTTTAGTTATTTGAATTTTAATAAGAGAAAAGAATATATTTCTAACTATCTGTAACCTGCAGAATTCTAAAACATATTTGATTTAATATTAATACAGTATGTTTTACCAGATGATTTATTTGATGTACTAAGTAATTTATTTAATCCAGTATTTCGCACGAAATACATGACATAGCTACCGTGGCAGATAATATATCTAATTCAGTAAGGAAAAAATGTAATTCTACAGCTTCTTTGCTCCTCTGAATTTTCTGAATAAAATTGTATTTTATTGGAGCATTGAGTATTAATTTCAGTTTAAACAATTTCAAATCCAGTATTATGCGTATTAAGAAAAAATAAACCTATCTCAAGAGTGAAGAGAAAAAAGAGAACATAGAAGTATTGTAAATGTGCTTGTGTGCAATCCACTTGGCTTCAATATGCTACTCATAAGTGATATTTTTAATTAGGAACATTTCAACAGCTGCTTGTATTCATGAAAATRTCAGTAATTTTTAAAGTGCTTTGAATTTATATTCACATTCTCTTATTGCTCATTAGTTAAAAATAATGTCATGAAGCTGAGGAACAAAAACATTATCATGCATCCATTCACATGTGCTGAATTGGCAAAGATATTTGTAATTTATCTGTAATCTGAAAATTGTCACCTCAACTGTTTGAAGTACAACTAAGACATAAATGATCCATTTGTAGACATCAGAAATTATGTCAAAAGGCAGATGAAAGGTTCTGTCTGCTTTTCAGTAAGATTTTATCAATATATCCTTGTTCTTTTTTGCATTACTTTAAGCAAAGTTGCATGAAATGACACATTTTAAAATAATTTATATTCTTTAAATTAATTTCTTTCTGAATAACAAAAATTTGCATTACAGATTTTTTTTTAAATTTGAGGTAGAAAGGTGCTGGTCGAGAAACATGAATTTAGAGCATGAAAAACATTCAAGGCAGTAGGAAAGGGGCTGTAAAGAAATTCTAACTGGGATTAAAAAGTTCAGTTTTGATAAAACACATTTTCCTTTAATGAGGTAGCAAAAAATAAAGCATTTGCTGACTTCTTTTTAAAATGAGTTTTACCTCAGCCTTTGTGTATTGGCCTGAAATATGGTAACAATACCTTCATGTGTAATTGAGAAAATTGCATCTCAGAATTTTTCAATCACAATTTCTCCATCAGAACAACAGCACAGTAGTTCAAACATACAGCATCAAATCCTCCCTCCATATAACTCTAAAAAGAATTGGAATTAAGCGGAATGCAAGCTGTTGGATCAATAAATTCATTCCACATCCACAATTGGATACAAGAATTTACTCTATTTGACCTGTGGAATCAGCACAATCAACCTCTGGAGTATTTCTGAATTTATTTTTTCCTTCAACTTGATTCCACTGAAAGAGAGGTACATGGAAAGCCTAAGCTTCAGTCTCCATTGATCAGGGCTTAAAGATGGAGCACACTCCTAAGAGTGGATTTGTTGAGGAATTGTTATTTTGCCATCATATTAATATCTATGTACCTTATACCTAGTTAAGTATCCAATAATAAACACAAAGAAGCAAGATTCAAATCCCTCACCTATATTCTATAAAATGAAAACTGAATGAAATTTTATTCATCATTTATAAGTCAGATTACTTTTATTAACCTTATAATAGGTTCAAAAATAAACAACTTACACAGAAATCAGGATCTCTCCTGCTGAAGTTGAGTTAAATGATTAAAAATATTTTTTAAAAAGGGTAAAATCTAGTTCCAAAAGGGGCTCTGAATCTCTGTCATGCTGCTTAGGAAGCTTTCCTAGAAATGGCAAGTCTTGGCTGCCAGTCACTCTTTTCATTCTGACACATATATTGCACTTCTGTAATTACTAGACCAAATCCTCTCAGGGGAGAAAAGGAACTGAGTCAGATTTTCCTAATAGCTGAGTGATTAAATCACTGTACAGAAGAGGGGAAGGGAAATCATAAATGTACCATTGTCTTCTTTCTGCACTTGCTTGCAGGAATATTTAAATACTAACATATTTTAGGCATGAGGTAATACTTTAGCTACTCAATGAAACACTGTTCTGGAGGATAACCATGGAAACCTGAGAAAATTTCATTATAAAAATGAAATATATGAAATCAAGAATTCTTTCTCAATGGTTCTTGGGCAAAGACTTTTTTATACCTAGTTTTGGGTACAAGTAACTGAATTGTTATAAAAATCCTACTTAGGCTTCTCTGTTYGTTTTCTCCATTAGACCTTGTTAAAGACAGTGATGCAATCAGGCAGCAGCATCTTCTGGTTCATTTAAACATAACTGTAGAAATAATTCTTTTAAAACTACTTAGAAAAGGCAGGAAAGCCTCACATGTAACAGCTTTTGGAAAATGGTGCTTTCTACAGGCCAGTGGGTTAGCCCGCCAGCTTGCAGTTTCCATCTCATTTGGTGTTATATATTCTTCATGTAACCCTTAATCACAGGCAAATCCACCCAGGCACAGAACCTATCTGATGCTGAAAAAGAATAACATATCCTGCTTAACTTGTATACAAAATCTCCAGAAGATACTCTTAAAAACATCAGAATTTTTAATAACAATTTTCAAGATTTCAGAAGACTA
Organism: Cardinalis cardinalis; assembly: GCA_014549065.1. NCBI lineage: Eukaryota > Metazoa > Chordata > Aves > Passeriformes > Cardinalidae > Cardinalis > Cardinalis cardinalis. The sequence continues at coordinate 204,555 of JACDOX010000251.1, forward strand.
ATGAGTGCTTTGAATGTTAGAGCAACGCCTGGCTGACAATTAATGTTACTGAGCTTCCACTTAGTAAGTGAATGATAGTTTTATTTACTTTTATTTCCTGCAATAAAGGAACTGAAATATTTCCATTATTTGGGACAGTAAGAACATACACACAACAACATTGTACAACAATACACAGATCTTCTCCTTATTATTTATTTAAAAAAACCTGACAATCCATTTTTCCTCCTTTCAACTAAAAGGGACTTTCTGCAGTCAATAATCTCTTCACTAAACATTTGCAAATTGGATGTTCCTATGGACTAGTATCAATGAAATAATCCATTTTACTGTGTAATTGTATTTGATAGGTTATGCTTCACACAGATTTTTCTGTYCTTTAAGCAGTGACTTATACTGTAGAGTTATTTTTCTGAAATCAATGAGCAAATCTGTCAAAAAATATGACAAAATAATACTTAGCACCAGTAAAGCTTGAAAAAGCTAGCAGATAATGACTAATATATTTATTTCTATGTCAATGCCTGTCTGGAATTAATACATTAAAAATTAAACTTTTTAAATAATAGATATATCAATTTGAAAATAAATGTACTCTGTGTGCTTACTGCTCCTGAGAAAAAGACACTCCTCWTTTCTTTCTTTGTATTTTAAGGGCTGCACACTTCTGATGTGGTCTAAGAATTATTTTTTTTCTCTACTGAGAGACAGAGACTTCAGCCTCTAGCTGTATAAACTTTTACATTAGCAATGTTAATATTCTGCTACCAAAGCAACTAAGAGAGGATATGCTTCCATTGACATTTCCCTTTGAAGTGAAATCCTAAAGCTTTAATTTTTATTAATGCAAATCCCTGCTAAAAAATACCTTATCTGTGGTCACATATGAGGCACTGTAAGATCTAAAGACATCTTTGCTTTTAGACTTCAGTATTAAACAGCTTCTTCCTGCAATCACACCACCTTAGGCTCTGATAATGTTGGCTTTTATAATACAGAATAGGCAGGAACTAACTGCTACTTGAAAAGGAGACTTCCAAATAAAATACTAAACTTCTGGAAGTTGGTAAAAGAATGATGGAGTTCTTTACATAATAAAAACCTGCAAAGCACTTAAATTCCAGGAAAAGCTCACAAAACCAAAATTTTATGATGGCTGGGATACTGCAAGGTCGACAGAAGAAGATAAGGAAATGGTGGTTTCCCAATGAATACATTAGTTGCAAATTCACAATCACAAGTCAGAAAGTTGTGATGTGTCCTGGCTATTTTTTACTTCTATAAAATAAAATAAATCATTCTGATTTCCAATTGGGTACAAAAAAAGCATGTCACTGTCATATTTTCAGAAAAATCCCTTTGCCAGGATTTCTTCTCCTGGRAAGCTGAGAAGACTAAGAGAAAAATGAAATTAATAATTATCTGATTGCTTCTCTCCTGTGTTTTGCTGCTTTGGAATGTGGTTGGAGTTTTTTTTATGCAACAGGTGGTTGTTTGATTGGTTTCAAGTGAATTGTTTTTACTTAATGACCAATCACAGTCGAGCTGTGGCAGGACTCTGGAGAGGGTCACGAGTTTTCATTATCATTCTTTGTAACCTCTGTCTCGATCCTTTCTCTATTCTTTAATATAATATAAGTACATAAAATAATAAATTAGCCTTCTAAGATCATGGAGTCAGATTCATCAACTCCTCCTTCATCTTGGGGACCCCAAAAATACCACAAAAGCATAGGTCAAAGACCAACAGTTAAATCAACATTATGTAAAGACACAATGCAGTTGTCAAAAGTTGCATTTTGTAGAATAGGGTATAGATGCACTTCTTTAGAGTTTCTGTCTGCAATTCTATTTTGTCAGATACAAAGTTTGCAATTGTTCAGGGCATCTTATCAACATTTTGCAAAAGTCTTTGACCTGCTCCCTAATGAGAACTGCTGTTGTTACATTGTTTCTCCACATTTGCCAGTCTAACCTACTAAGCATTCACTTCTCTGTTACTTTACAAATATTTTAAAATATGAAATACCATATACATGCCAAACAATAAAGGCAGATTGAATTTCAGACTCTGGAAATTACATTTTCTTCCAACTTTATTATATCAGCTGAATTCTGCAATGACCTCTCAGCTGATGTAGACCAGATTAACCCACAGAAGCCTGATCACCCTGAAGGGTGATTGCACATGGCTGGCAGCAACCCACCATGTACTTTTCAGTCAGCTTGGAATATGGAGAGACCAAACATTTTCCTGATATAAAGAACAAAATTGATAAGCCAGTATCTATCCTTCCAGATGAAGAGTTTCCTCTAGCATGACTGTTATCAGGCTCTGTACTGGAAACAAGTAAAACCATCGCTCACTTGCTCAATGGGAAGTTCAGTAACATAATGACAAATTAATGCTAACAAATATTTGTTTGCATAAATTATGGCTGTAAACCACTAAACTTCTATTCAAAGGATCAGATACATTTAGGCCATCCAAAAGRACTGGGTCTCTGACAGAAAGACACATTTTATGGTCAGCTGTTGGACACATATATGTGTTTAATGTTTTACTGAGCTACACAGTTATTCTACATGAAGAAAAGAGAGCAACATGGTTTTTATTCTCTCAAGAGTGCTTAGAAGGACATTTCCCAGTAACTTATAGCTTTTCCACAGATGTTGCAACATTTTGCTCCTCTGTGATACACTTTCAAACAGTACTTCACAAATGAGAGCTGGAATCTTACCGTGTCTGATAAAAAGAAGCTATTTTGAGGTACTTGCTTATGATCTAGTGAGTAGAAACACATTGATCAATATTTCTTTTGTAGGATGCACAATGTATGCTAAAATTGTCTTTGAAGGAATTGTAATAAATTCAGAATTTTGACAATACCAAAAATCCTCAAGTGACATAGCACATATTATTTCATAAATTACTGTTGTTTCTTTTTCCTATTTTTTTAATGTATTAATGGAACATGTATCTTAAACAGCATTGGCTTGATTTTTTTTTTTATAAAGTATAGGAACTTTCATTTTAGTTAGTGTTGGATCAGGAATGATTGATCAAATTCTCTTTTTTTTCAAGAAGAAAAATAAAAGCCAATTTAATTTACCTTATGGGTAGACAGAGATGTAAAATTCAACCAAAAAAACCTCAAAAACACAACCCAAAGGAAAAAAAAACCCAAAACATTGGCACTACTAGAAGCCACAAGTTCCCAGCCATGCCTGTAAGGGAAGAGATTCACACACTTGAAATGATCACTGACTTGGGTAGTTCTGCCTTGGCATATTTTCCCAGACTTTTGTGAGATTAACTTTCTATAGTTCTAGCTTTAGAAATATGCTGTAATGATCCTATTTACAAATGAATCTACCTCCTGTAAAAACAGAAAGGGTCATTAACAAGAATAGTACCCTTCATTTCTTCCTAAATTAAAAAAAACTCACACACTTGAAAGATTTAGTCAAACTCATTCAAAAGAAAGATATCAATGTCACACCAGATTTATAATAAACACATYGAACAGAAAAGACTTTCTATCCTTGTTTTAACAGCTATTTATGCTGCAGCACTTATCTTGCCACTTCAATTCCTGTCTTGCTAACACGTTGCCTAACTCTGAGCGCACAGATATATCGCTGTTCCTTAAAGACTTGTGTGACTACAAACATTTTCAAATATGGTTTTAGGAGAGGGATTTGACCTTAACACACTTTGCCAATATCATCCATAGTTCAGAGGTTGAAGTTGAAGACTAGTTAACCTTCCAGTAACACATGCTGTTCTCACTTCAGGCAATATGTTACAGCCCYGCTTGGTGAACAGTAAATTTTAGAAGAAAGTCCTATTCAAGAGCTGGATATATTTAGTATGCTACTGGGAGCTCTGTCCAAATGATACATTGAGTCATTGGAACAAGCATTACAGAAGCTGATTTAGTGGTAAATATAAGTTAACAGTGCAAATACTCCCCAGAACGACAGAGTTACTTTCTACTTYTTTTTTCTGTAAGACTACTTTGCAACCCTTGTTTGTAGTTCAAAGGTCTAAATGTCTTTTTATGAAATATATGTTATGTATGTCAAAAGCTTTAGCCAGGAAAATACTTACTGAATTGACTGCAGTATCTGCAGTAATACCATTCTCTTCACTGAAAAAGTAAGTGCCATTGTCACATATGCAGAAAAGCTCTAGGGGAGCAGGTACTTTGTTAAAGTCAACTTCATTTAAACATATGCATTCCTGACATATGAACTTCGAAATRTGAAAGATATTAGCTGTTGTATTATTCCTAATTAATTTAGTGGGGCTTTTGATTGATGAGAAGCTCAACACAAGACATCAACATGAACTTGCTGAAAGGCAGCCATATGTGTCCTGGGCTGCATCCAAAACAGCGTGGGCAGCAGGGCCAGGGAGGGGATTCTGACYTTCTCCCCACATGGAGAGCAACATCCAGCTCAAGGGGTCCCAGCACAAAAAAGATTTGTTGGAGTAAGTCCTCCTGAGAGGGGCCATGAAGGTGATCAGGGGGCTGGAGCACCTCTCMTGTGAAGACAGATTGTTCAGCAGGGAGAAGGGAAGAGTCCAGGAGGAATTTACAGTAGCCTTCCTATCTGAAGGGAAATGTACAAGAAAGCTGAAGGGGGACTTTTCACAAGGATATTTAATGATGGGCAAGGGATGATAGTTTAAACTGAAAGAGAATATACTTAGATTAGATATTAGGAAGAAATTTACTGTATGACTGCAATGAGGCACTGGAACATGTTGGTCAGAGAAGCTGTGGTTGCTTCAGGCCAGTCTGGGTGGGCCTTTGAGCAAGCTGGTCTAGTGGAGGGTGTCCCTGCCCATGGCAGAGGAATTGAAACAAGATGATCTTTAAGGTCTGATTGAACCCAAACCATTCTGGGATTCCATGATCTAACACAGCAAGTTAGATATCAAGTGTGCTGTTCAATATACCTAACCAAAACAGAAACTTTCAAAATTACCTTTACATGCCAGTCTGCTTCATGTTATTATCTAATGTTAATGTTTTTAAAATATTACTGAGGGGCTGTAAGTGTTCATTTTCTACATAAAAGGGAATTTTGCCATTAAGACATTTACAATATTATTACTTCTCCATTCTTTGAAATTTGGAAATGTGTGTATGGGGGGGTGTGATACACAGTTTATCCTTATATAAGAGGAAGATACGATTAAATATCYATGCCCAGTGTCCAATTAAAAAAAAATTAAAAAACACCTTTAATGTCTTGATATTTTGGAATAAAAAAATTATTTTTTATCCTCTTTTATAGAAAATAAGGTGGGTTCCTGTAGGGGTTTTTAAAATCTTTTTTTCAGCTTTAGTGTTATCAWCAAACAAACAAATTCAAATTTATGCAGACATTAATTATCAAATTTACATTAATTCCTCTCAGCAAACAAAGATAATTTTGATCACATTTACACTGAAAACTTATGAAGAAACCTAAAAGATTGACAGGAAAGCCAGAAAGCCAGAATGTAACCCATCATTTTAATAGCCTGGTTTATTTTTCTGCCACAAAGAAGAACAGATATATGTATTCACTTGTTTTTGAGTATGCAAAATTTGTCTGCATAGATTAGGAAATTAGGACTACAGAATTCACATTTTTTACCCCTTTATGGTTTTGTAGTTAATGGCATTGTGTAATTCCAAGCAGAAATTTAAAAGTAAAATCATAATTCATTGATAAGTCTACATTACTTTTATGATATTATTTCTGTTCCTTAAGAATAAGCAGGAAAATTTTTAAGTTTTTCGTTTAATTTTCTATAGAATTACCTTAGGGTTTTTTTTCCAAGACTTCTTTGTTGATTATATGTAAAACATTGCTTGTGAAAAGAAATTCAGTTCAAATTGCTAAGTCAGTTTCCTTCTATTCTTACTAAGTATTTTGACTATTCAAACTCAGCTTCCTGAAAACCTGCACAAATCTGAGTAACTGCAAATTCTTTTTTTGTTTTTCAGGTAAGATTTGACTAGTGAAAAAAACCACCAAGACTAATAAACCACCATCATGGCAGATTTACTTTACAGTGTAAGCATTATCTTGCCATCATTGTCTCAGACTGCCTGTGTTTGATTTTTATTTGATATGTGTTTGAAGCATTTTCTRCTAGTTTTCTAAACTAATTTTTTAGTATAGCTGCTATTCCTTTAGCTATTAAATTCACAGTTTTAAGGTCAAGTTTGAAATTTTACTTGGAGACATTTTTTATTTTTCCAGGCCAACTTTGTACTTTAATCATCATTAGCATATATTAAAAAAGAAATTAAGAGGTTTGTGAGGAAATAAAGTTTACTGCTAAGATAATTTACAAAATATTTGCCAAAAACTAAAAAAAAMCCCAAAAAACTGAACAATTACAGCTGAGTGAAGTCAAACTTTCGGATCAAATTAATAATTTCATGGAAACTGAAAGAACTAGAGCTTTTTGACATTTAATCACTGCTTTCCTAATTAAATTTAAATCAGGAAGAGGAATCCAGATTCCTCTCTTCTCAGGCAAATGTCCAATAAACCAGACTACTCTGATGTTATCCCTCTCATTTAGTAGTATATCTGTTACATTAAGCTGCTTAGAATGTGCTTTGATTCAACTAAATTTCCATTCCTTGGTAAAGATTTTTTTCTATAAAGCACCATCCATCTCATTCAAAGTACTTAGCATATTATGGAATTGCATCCATTTGACGGCTTCAGCTTCCTTATCATCTTACCTGGTCCAAAAGCCAAATCATCAAAACTAAAGGCCTATTTTCTTGCATTACTGAGAATTTTCCTGAWTTGATTTGCATCTGATATTTTTTCCCTGTTCGTTCCATGCACACATTATCTCTCCAGATTTTCTAATGCTGTATAATCACAAAACTCCCCATGCTTCTCTTTGAAATTTTGATTTATGTCTTCTTATGAAGTGTGCTATGAAGTTTTGTTTTGCTCTGCTTTGCTCTCAAACTCTAACATTTTAGTGTCATAGAAGACTAATGATGGTTGTAACAAATCTATGTTTGAACCCTTGTAAAATGCCAATTGCTTAGTCAACTGAATTTTTTGGATTTTTATTGACTTGTCATCAATAACACGTGCTAAAACCCATTCCAAAGSTTTCACAATAGCTCATCATGCCTCTTAGAGCTCAATGCTGCACAAAATACAGTAACTAATATTCCCATCATATTTTCTCTTATATGTCAGTGTTAAAAATGATTCTTCAAAATTTAAATTTTCTGAAGTTTAAAAAAATAGGTTGTTCTCAATGTAATTAGAAGTTAAAGAATGTTTAACATATTATTAATGACTAATATTACATAGAAGCAAACATTGCAACCAAGCATTTACTTTTCCTTTCTTGTATCAGTCAACAGAGTTTTGTTTGCATCATGGAATTCTGTGTGACTCTGTGATATTCTAATATATATGGGTATACACAGGAAGATTGATGTTAAGTTTTAGTCACACTTCTCAGCACATCACTCAGGCTGGATATCATTGAAAGCAGTGAGAGGGTAAACAAGACAAGAATACTTCGGATAGCCAATCTTTAATTCCCACTCAGGTGAGAACTTAGATGCAAATCTTTTAAGCAGGCCAGGGAGGTCGCTAGTTTCTTTGGTCTTTGTCTTAATTTCATTGATATTAATAGATCCTAAAGGTGCTGTATATCAGCTCCAAACTTCCCTTGGTGATTGGTCCCATTGATTCCAGAGGAGGGCTCAAATCTTTGCRAAGGTAGAAACTTGCACTTTATTGGTAGGATGATAAAGATAAATGCTCTTTCATTGATTGAGATTAATCATACAGAAGCTCTATGGATTTTTCTATCTTTTGTGATTATACATAACACTTTGAGATGACCTTAAAACTAGGAGAATCCTACTGTAATTGCCTACTTACCACTAGCTTATAAACCAACAGAAAACACTTCACAAGCCACAAAATGTGTGGATTTCCTTTCAGAGGTGCAATGGGACTAGTGAAATACTTTTGTGATTTACATTGCACTTAAACTCTATCCTCACTACTACATGCCAATCCACTTTAGAACACATATTCCAGTTGAATATTAAAGGGATTTTGAAAATTCATCCCTGTGGGGATGAAAGTTACAGCCAGAACTAGGCCTGGGTAAAAATATTTAATAAATGCAGACAAATCCAGCATGTATAGTTCTTTCAAACAAATACTGATTTTATAAATTTGTTTACATGAAATGTTTTGTTCATGGTGATAAGTCAATCAAATAAAAATGAATCTCAAAACTGAATTTGCTCAATTCAATAAACTATAAAAATCTTGTTTTCTTGTTTAGCCAGTCACTGAATTGATGTATCTTTTAATTAAAATGTGACAACCAAACTATTTCATATTTCATCAAAACATTTCAACTTTAAAAGACAAATGGTATAAATGTTTAGTGAATTTTGTTTTCATACAATCGAAAATGATTTTTAAATAATTCCTTTCCTGAGATGTGTTAACTGCTAACAAATCAGAAAGCCTCTTTTCTTGCCCAGTTCTCAGTTTAAAGGTATGACTTGTCCCAAGTCTGACTGAAGGCAGTAAACAGACAATGACCTCTGGCAGGCAGCAACGGTAGTCTATGAAACGCTTTCAATGTTAGCTAAAATGAAACAATATAGTTATTTATCACTTTTTGGTTAATATTTTTTTCATATTTAAATTCTGACAAACCTAAAGAASCATTCTAAAAGATTTTCTTGTTGGAACCAGAAGCTGGAGAGCAAAAGAGCTGCATAGGGATAAAATGAGTAAAATTAATAATGGAAAATGACAATCTATTTCCTGATAACCAGTGAGAATAATAATGCTATTATATGGGCAAAAAATAATTTAAGACTACAGAGTAAATATTTAAGTAAAAATGACTGGGCATTCCTATCCACAGTTTCACAGCTGGTGACTTACTTTTATGCATAAATTTGTCATTTTATGACATCCACTTATAGAATCTGACTTGTCTACCACAGCCCAGAATATACGCAGAAATATTTTTTGGCAGAGTTACCTACATTAAAATTAAAGAAAAATATAATTACCATAAAATTTTGGATAGAGCAGAGAATTCTTCCCTTGCTCATTCTACAGGACAATAATTTCCATATTAAAGAAAAGAGATTGCTATTATCTAAATTATCATTTTGTATATATTCAATTGMTTCCACAGCCTTGAAAATTAGAAGGATGTACTCAGTTTTAGCAGCTTTTAAACATTAAATTCATCAGCTATGATAAGAGCATGACTGGAGATTTGCCACAGACCAATGAAGCATTTAACAGGTATTCCACTAACCTTTCTGCTCCGTCTGAACYTGAACAGCCTTCTAACCGTGCAATCAATGAAATGAGCCTGCCCATTCCTGATGACTGCAGCAGGCATACACAGTTCTGAGTCCTGAAGTACTACAAATGCTAAAATATGTCAAGTTTTGCCAGATATCTTCAAAGACACTTGTGGTATGCCATCATTTGAGGTTTCACGTTTCTACCTGGCAAATTTTCTGCGGCAAAAAAGTACAGAGAATGAAAGCTAAGTAATTAAATTATAATTAAAATCATTCATAGATCAGTGATGAACTCCAGCATTTTAATTTTTATGATTAAAAAAAAACAAAATGGGAAACTAAAAGGGTTGTAGAAAAATTTTTGAAACTTTTAGATAGGAATTCATTTTGCCATCCCATTGATAGAAAGTTCAAAACATTTATAAATAAAATGTCACTAAATTTTTATTCTATACAAAAGAAAGCAATTTTATTCAGTTATGCTACCTTCTCTTCATTTATATAAGATTTTTCCATGCACTTAGTTATTCAGGCCTCCTTGAGGTACATGGTATAATTTTGCCAAGTTCAAGGGAAAGTGAACTTGGTCCTTTTATGGTGCAAAACAAGAATGAAGGAGAAGAATGAAGGATGTAATTTCCTATAATTTGATAAAGCATTAGACATGAAAGAGTAAACACCACTTTTAAAGTGGTTAAATATTATTGCATCTACTACAGGCTTTGCAATCTATAGGATCATGCAGACCAAGTCTAGAGGAGGGTCATGAAGATTAGCAGATGGCAGGAGCACCTCTCCTGTGTAGACAGGCTGAGAGAGCCTGTTTAACCAGGAGAAGGGAAGAGTCCAGAGAGATCTTATAGCAGCCTCCCCATACCTGAAAGGAAGCCAACAAGAAAGACAGAGAGGACTTTTTACAAAGGCATGTAGTGACAGGACAAGAGGTGCAAGCTTTAAACTGAGAGTAGGTTTAGTTCAGATATTAGGAAGAAATATTTTATTGTGAAGGTGGGTGAGGCACAGGAACAGACTGCCCAGACAGGTTCTTGCTGGTTCATCCCTGGAAGTGTTCAAGGTCATTTTGAACAGGGCTTTGGGCAAACTGGTCATAAAAGGTGTCCCTGCCTGTGCCAGGGAGATTGGAATGAGATGATCTTTAAAGTCCCTTTGAACTCAAACCATTCTATGATTCTGTGATTTAACACTGAGATTGACACTTTGTACTGATTAATCCATACCAGCCTGCATGATAGATATAATATAGAAAGATATGCAGTAGCAGCAGTAGACCACATTTTACATAAACTTTATTCCTTAGATAGCAAAGTGGATAATTTAGTACAGAAAAACTCACCTACACCTTTCAAGTAATTTTCAAATTTAATTTACATATCATAAAAGTTCACGATTCTTAAAATTTGACATCTATTTTTACATCTTTAAAAATTGTGCTATTGACATTTTACAATAGGAACAAAGTTGCAAGGCATAGTAAAACTCACAAACATTAAAGCATCAGTACGAACAAAAAACATAAAATATAAAGAAGAACAATAATGAATACCTGATGTTAAACCATTACATAACTTTTTTCAATTTTTCAAGAGTACCTAAATTATTTTTCAAGTTTAACTCAAAGTCAGTATGACTTTGTTTCTCAATGATTAATCAYTTAAAATTAGAGTTCACAGCAATGACAAATAATTGAACATGATCTAGAAATTAATCACAATATCTTAGCATTCAAGAGAATCAGCAGATCACTTAGCCCAGTTGTTTTCACACAGCTTGATGTTAGAATTACTGAGGTAAATTGATTCTGCATGTGTTTTTGAGGTTTTTAAAGCATTAGGCCATTTTTCACTGTCTCCACCATATCTTTGTTTCTGGCCATTGTTACCTTACAGAGTGGTCTCACAGGATCTGTGACCTAGTTCACAGCTTGAAAGAACCCAAACAAACACCAGCAACTCCTCAAAATTGGGACAGTTCTTACCTAGAGCATCACACAAAACATCTGCACCATTAGGCTTATGCATGCACAGAGAACAGCGATTTATAAGCTGTGAGACCTAGCTCATCATCCATGAGTGTAAGTTGTGCTCAGGGCCTTCAACAGAAGGTCACTTGTGACATTTATTTGCGGTTCCCAGCTCTGCCTCACTTCTGTTTGCAGAAGCAGCAGCCACAGGTCAGCTCTGTGACCCAAAACAAAGATAAATTAATGTCTCTGAGAGTTTGGCACACATGAGCCAAAATTTCCAAAAGGAAAATGTTTTATCCAGTTCTTCATTCTTTGAGTATTTGCCATACTCTTAAAATAAAACAGAAGAAAAGAAAATGAAGCAGTCATATTATGAATGTTGTTTTGTTTTGTTTCCTGGTACTCACTGTACAAGTCAGTAAGTTAATAAATGCCATCCTGATGTGTTCTAATACACCACTGTGGTATTTTTAGAATGCAACTTCTTAGCTTGGCTATCTTTGCAAACTCCCATCTAGATATTTGCTAAGTAGTGTTTATTGTTGTGCCCTTTAGCTGAAATTCAAAACATAAGAAAGAATTTTATCATATTCTGTAAATAAACTATTTGGGATGGGGAAGAAAATGACACAACAATAAGTGGTTACTAGCAAGTCTAAAAGGTGAGCCAGTGGCCATGTATTTGTGTAAATGTAAACAGGTTTGACAAGGTGGATTTTTATTATACAGATTAATTATTACATGGATAGTTTGGAAGGTGGGGAATAGACTATACTTTCTAAATGAGAGCAGCTCTAGCAGAGGCTGGGGCATTGCATGAACTAAGCCCTGTGCAAACTGAAACATCTCAGTGCAGAGCTAACAGTAAGTCCAGCATGAATTCATCCTATGCACTATCCACTGCTCCAATAAATTAAACTTGTGTTAATAGAGTGTGCATTTTCWATTTCCTCAGTATAGCTGAAAGATTTTTTTTTCCTGTTCATTTTCTGCTACATGCCACTTTGTTGAACATACATAGGTTCACAAATGAATATTGCTTTGTCCTTTTCATTCTTTTTACAATTTCTCTTTAATTCCTGGTTTTAATTTTGCTTTTGATTTCCTAAAAGAATTGTTTGTTCAAAAAATCTTGGAGAAAAATAATCACAGTCTAGCCCAATCCTCTACAACAGAAGAGTTCCCTACAATTTAACTTCCAATCTTGCTTCTTATTCTAAAGTTTCATTTTGAGAAAGTTTCACTGCATCTTTCAGAACACTTTGCTTTATAGTTTTTTCTTTGCATGTTTAGCCTAATTTTTCTTCTATTCCTTCACTTTATTCTTCACTTGGATCACTTCTGTTCTAGCACTTAATTATGCTCTTTTGTGATTCTTAACACAAATCCACACTTTCATATTATATGAACAAACACTTTGATATATCAGTCTAAATCACCATTTTGTGAAGATTTAAATACATCTTTCCTTTTAATTCTTCATTTGTCTGTCCTTAAAACACCTCAATAATTTTTTTTTGTGTTCTTTAATTTCCCTGTAATTTGTATGAGTAGTATTGAATTGCACACATTTATCTCCCTTGTACTTTGCTGGTCAGTCACCTTTACTCTATTAATATTAGGGTAATAGCTGGTATTCTAAAGTATAAACTGAAATTTAAGAAGCAAAGCAGATTTTTGCATGCACAGCTGTAAATGTTTTCTCTGCATATTAGACTTCTCAGTTTCCCAGCTAAGTAACAGTTCAGTACATTTGTACTTTGAAATATCAAGCAACAAAGCTTTATTTTACTTTGGGGACAGTGGGCTTCATCACCACCATTTACATTTTCAAAACACTTTCTTTTTGTTTCATCTTAATAAAGACGTACCATGACCTACATTTGTGCAGTGCAGTGGTAGCATATTTCCATGTACATATATTTTTCTACAAACACTTAGACAAACTGTTTATTTGTGGTTTACTTGTGGCCTGCAGAGAACCCTACAGTGGGTTTTCACTGAATAATCTCAGTCTTGCAGAAAAAAAAGAAAACATGCTGTTACCTGGAATGAGGATGGCAAGGGGAAAATAACAACTATAAAGTCCTCTTAA
>JACDOX010000251.1:217987-238742 GCA_014549065.1 Cardinalis cardinalis
AACACCTAAGTTGTCCTCTGTACATGGATTTGACCAGAATTAGGTTTGAGAGACAAGAAGGCCCAAGGCAAAACTAGAGCAGAGCTGTAAACAGATTCTCAAKGGAAATTAAGGGTATAAAAATTGTCTGTGCTGAGGATTTCTAGCAGGGATGAGAAGCATTCCTTGACTGTGAGTCATATTTGAATTAAAGCTAAGAGAAAGGACATTTTAGAACTGTTGTCRTGGGGGTCTGGAAAACATTTTCCCAGGCCAGCCAGGACTGATATTTAGGTTTTCTTCTGAGGAACAATTTATCTCTGGAGAAAGTGGGGACCCTGGACTCTGGCTCAGTCAAGATTTATGGCCAGGGCTGAGTTGGACAGTCTGGAGTTTTGATGGAAAGGGGCTGGGATGAGTCTTCCAAAGCAATCTAAGGCTTGATGCTTGTGTCTGGGCTAAAGGGTGTCTGTTCTGGGTTTGGCTTATGCCTTGGGGATCAAGGGATYGATCTCCGCCAGAAATTTTGCCACCTCATCCCTATCTTCCCTTGTGACTCTCTCCTAAAGGTGACATACAGCAGCTGCACAACCAAATGGCAGTAACTGTTATAGCCAGGTGCAGGCTACAGCTTGGTGCACTGTCAACAACATTCCACTTATGTATTTTTTACTCACACGTAAAGAGTGGCTAACWGACATCTTGTCCATTCATGGACCTATATGGCAACTCAGATTTTGCTTGATGTGCTCAAGTTCTCAGATTAGTCATGTTCCAGCTTGGGCTGACCCTGAAAAGGAGCAAGAAGGTGACAGCGATAAGGCCCTTTAAAATGTTGTAGCCATTTTCTCCCGTTTTTTCTAGTATATAGTGACTAGGAAAATTAATTTTGTGGGCAATATCCCGATAACCAACGACTTCAATTCTTTTATGTATCTTCTTTTTATATTCTATCTTCTTTATATTATAAGAGCATATATACACATGAATCCACAAAAATCTACTGCCAAAATATGCCCAACCTAAGATGCATTAAAATTGCAATTGTCAATAGGTGTTTAAATTCTCCCATACTTAAGTTCAGACTCTTTCACTGAGCTGAAACAAGGAAGAATTTTTTTTTTATGATGATGTTAAATTTAACAGAAATTTAAAGATAATTAAGTGGTGCTCTGTAGCTCTCCATAGCAGAATACAGTGAAACAGTTTTCTTCTCTTTCTGAAGCATCAGGAATAACACTCMTGAGAGCTATAAGAAGAGTTCAGTAAATTAATTGTTTGTGTAGGATAAYAGGAATCCTAAGAGGGCAAAAATATTTACCCTTAGCTTTGACTGGAAGAGTGTTATTTTATATTGCTTTTATGCTGTYGTTGGGTTTTTTTTGTTTGTTTGTGGCTTTGGTTTTTTTCTTTAACACGTTTAGATAAGCTGGAGTAATATTCTCAAAATGAAAAATTTGTTTCTAAAGCAACCAGAACTTATTCACTCTTTGCTCCTAATCAATGGTCAAAGGTTAAAGGACTTTCTAACACAATGGAAGAAAATTGAAAGGAAGCACAAATCTATCAGTTCTGCTAAACATTGCATTTATAGGTGCTAATGAATTTATTCTTTTTTACCCTGCATAAAATGCATCTTTTCAGAGCTTGGTTATGATTCCCTAATTAAGAATTCACAAATGTGCCATGTAAATGTACATAATTTATTCCCATCATATTGAAGGTCTGGGAATTTTGCCAGTGAATGAAACATTGTATTCCATAGGAACAACRAAATGAATACTTCTGTGTCTGATATGAGAGATTCATTCCTTAAACTGACATAGTCATAAATCTAAATTAGAGCAAACTGTGCAGTCAGGTTAATATCTAATCAGTCTTTCAGCTTGGGACTTCAGAGGCTGAAATGTTGATTACTTAATAAGGCAAAGAATAGCCAAACCTTTAAAGGCAGATATGAATGAGCTTTGTTGTCAACCTACTTTCCTCTTTGGAAAACAGAAGCTGGTGTTGCCACTAATCTCTGCTTTTTTATGTGTTCCAGAAGGCAAGTTTGGGACTTTGATGACTTAAGGCAGTTTTTGTCACGTTAGAGTTGCCAACAGCTGCCTTAGTGCAGAGCCAGGGAATGAGGCAGACGTACAACCAGATGGAAGAGTAATCCCAAGGGAACTGACCTTAAAAGAAAAATTTTAAAAAAGAAAAATAAGAAAAAAAAAAATAAAAGTGTCTCAATATCTCTGACTTCTTGCAGGACCAGACCATCATGAGCCTGTGTCCTTCCAAAAAATCCCATCAAGGTTCCACATACACTTCAATAACAATAAGCCCATGTCAYAGGCTGTATTCATTTTTACCTGGAGAATGACATTATGTCACTCTTCTTTATTTAATGGTGACAGGGAAAGCAGTTAGAGTATAATCTGGAGTTCTGGCTTCTCATAATTCTCCCTTCTTCTGTTTCACATATGCTGTAACAAATTGGCTTTCTGTGCTATGCCCCAAGTGCCTAATGTAAAATAGAATCAAACTGGTGAAACTGAATAGGAGACACTGATGTCATGCTCAGGGGCTCATTTTTTACAATTATCTTAGTATCTGTGACCTCCTTAAAACTGAAGAGGTTTTTGTATGAACTCAAGAAGCCAAATAACAAGGTAATGGTATGGAAATCTGACTTTAATCTGGCAGGGAATGCAAACATGTCAGAGATACATCTAAATTTCTCCTGCCCACTATAATTTTACACAAACACTTGCTTCCACTCCTGATCTTTCCACTATGTAATAATTTGCCTTTAAAGTTTTCACTATCATCACTCTCAAACGTGTCCATGGATATAAAACTAACAACATAGTTTTGTTGGATAAATTAGTGCACATATCATGACACTGAAACATTTAATGAAATCCACAGAAAGATACATCTGATTTATGTTTCTGAGGTAAACAAYATTTTTTTATTTTCCTTTTTTTTTCTGAGAGAGAATATAGTTGATATTCTGAGATATTTAAAAAACATTTTAAAGAAATGACATTAAAAAATGCAGAGAAGGAAAGGCCTTTTCCCCCCTCAGAATCTGAAAGTTCAAGGTAGACTTTTCAACCATTTCATTCTGATTAACATATTCTAACTTTGAATTAATTCTAAAATATATTCCCTCTTGCAAATATTATTTAGGGGTTCTGAAATTCATAGAAAATATATGAATATCCCTGGAATTGTTCAAGAAACAACTGGACATGGCACTTAGTGCTGTGATTTAGTTKGCATGATGGCATTTGGTCTAAGGTTGGACTCAATGATCTTGGAGGTCTTGTCCARTCTTAATGATTCTGTGATTCTATATGCTAATTCTTGGGATGAAATTCTAAGAGTTAGTCAGAGTAAATAACCTATCTCTGCTCTGAAAATTCAAAGTGTATGTTGATGCACCCATGATTTGCCTGTTCTGAAGTGAATTCTACTTTAAGGGGTCAACTCTCTCAGAAGAATCTGAGCAAATCAGTGCAGCAACACCTCTTAGTTATGAACACCAAGTGAGAAACTGTCACAAAACAAAGCATAGTTTTCCCAAGAACCTCAGGTTCTCTGTGTTAACTCGGCAATATACATCTGAAACCAGTTGGGACTAAACAAGGAAGTCAATCACTTTGAACCTCTTCTAGTTTTACAATAGAGTTTTTGTTGTTCCACAAAGTAAATTCCTCATAAAAGTGAATGGMGAGTTTGCCTATATTCATCAACAGAATGGTAATTTCAGCAAGAGCTGCACAGAGAGCACTTTGAATTAGTGAAATGTGCAAAATTTGTACTTTGGTAGAAATTTACAGCACTCTTTCTGTAGAGCCGTTTGTCAAGACTGCCAGCATGGGTCAAGAAAGATGGAGAAATCGTCTCATTTTAGATTTCAAGTCTGTGTTTCTGCACTCTCATGTAGATCACTGGTCTATTGAGAGGGGACAGTGAGCTGGAATAACCCTCTTTTCTGTAACTGGAAGAGAGGAGGAAAACCTCTCCCAGCAACCTTCCTGTGGGAAGATGGGAATTTTAGGAGGAGAGAGAAAGATGAGATTTCTCAGCCATGGGAGGGATAAATTTGAATTATTAGGTCTTCTAGCTGAAAATAAGAAATTTAGCTCAGTGATATCATGACACATAGTACAGCCATTCATTTCAAAATCTCTGATTCACACCTGATCTTTTCGAAGACAAAGTAAAATTTATCATATCCTACATTATATTAGAAAATCTGAACTTTTTTTTTTTCACATGATAGAGATACCTTGTACATACCTGACACCTTTTTTTTCAACTTGTTCTTTTGGTTCTTGGGTTGATTAAACATTTTTGATCTTAAAAAGGAATAATGCTACATCTAGTCACCAYTTCAAAATTTAAGTTCAAAGCCTAGCGAATAAGACACCAGGATCTCTTCCACCTAGCCTTGGTGGTACTTAAAATCTATTTTGACAGTTCTAGGTTAGTTTCCAGTGAACTTACATCTAAAGAGAATTATAGAAGTAAATGAAATAAAAATGAAATATAAAAAAATGAAAAACTTAATAATAGTAAGAGAGAGAGAGAAAAAAATTTAAACCATACAATGCTATTTAGTCTTTTTAATGTTTCTTTTTCCTCTCTGTTTGTTTGAAATCGCTAATCAAAACCACTTCCCTACTAGTAGGCCAGAAGAGGAATTTAGTTAGACTATATCTTGAACACCTTAAGATAAATGTTGGAAGAGAACTCAAAATGAACCATGATTGGGCTCCACCCATCTCCCACAGTGCGGCGGAGCTGCCAACAGCCCAACCTGAGGACTGAGCTTGTTGCTGAAGGAGGCAGGATCCTGCATGACGTCAGCATGGCAATCTGGGACAGAACCAGTGCAGATCCAACATGGAAGACCCATACTAAAAGGAACTGTGTCATTTCCAAGCCACTAGATAGAGGTTGCTGGTGTTTAAAAGCCCAGTTCAKCATAGTGCAGCATTACAACTGTGATTCAACAAAGTCAGGGATGTAGGAAACTACTAGAACTGTAATGAATGTCCCAAAAGGTAAAAATTAAAAAACCCAAAACATTGGCAATGATTGTCAACAAAATAACATCTGTTGCAGTGTGACGCCATTTCCTATTTCACCTACCCCAAYYCCCCAGGTGYGCCAACGTCTCCTTTCCCCTCCCCCTTTGCCCTCCTGCCAAGAGCTGTCCATCAATCTTAGCATTCCAGCAGGGGCCTCGTGTGGTTGGCCGAAGTTCAAAAGATGCCCATCGGCCCMGGCTCTCATTGGCCTGGCCAAGTGTCAATGTCCCCTGAGACTCGCCCCCTCCCACCTGGGTGGTGGCTCACCTACCCTTTCCCTTCCCCCTCCCCCCGAGCTTAAAAGGACCTTGTGGCCATGCGGTGGCATTCTGTGTGTAGCAATTACAAGATTCAGAGGTCTGTCATCCTGGAATAAACTCTGGATATAAGCCCTATGCAGAATCCTCTCCTTTTCTTCTTCACCATCACCTGAAYGCTTTCCACCAGAGGTAAACTGAGTTTCTACCCTGCCCRGACTCGTTCCAGTGCCCAGATGYATCATACAGGCAGCCAGGGGTGTCTCTGAGGTGAAACACCACAGCTGCCRCCTCTGGCCAAGCAGCAAGGGCAAGACGAGCCCAGGCACGTCCCATCYGGTAATACTGGGACTCTATTCCTATAAACATCAACTTGATAAGTACCTTGTAAACCTAATATTCTAACAGTTTAGGAGAATGACTTTGTATTCACAGGAGATGATAAAAACTTCCTTCTCTCAGTCAAAGAGAGCAGACAAAGCTGTAAGAGAATTCAAATGGCTCCCCTTGCCTAACCACAAATGACTTTTGATATCCAGGTTTTCCTCAGTTGCTGGTAATTTTGGTACTAACTGGACATCTTTTAAAATCACTGGACATCTTTTAAAATTTTTTATTTTTTKAACAACTTAAACTTCTGCCACTTAGAAATATATTATGAAAAGGAATGCTTCATTATCTAACCTAGTATTAACATTGGCTTCAGAAAATTTGCAATCAAAAAGGCTACCAATAAAAACCAGAATAAATAAATTAAAAAATAAAAATTGCATTGCATCTCM
Organism: Cardinalis cardinalis; assembly: GCA_014549065.1. Taxonomy (NCBI): domain Eukaryota; kingdom Metazoa; phylum Chordata; class Aves; order Passeriformes; family Cardinalidae; genus Cardinalis; species Cardinalis cardinalis. Next base: position 224,096 of record JACDOX010000251.1, read on the forward strand.
TCACTTGAAATATAAAAAAGTATAGTGAAACAAAAATTTAAGGAATCACTTGGTTGTTTTCCATGGGAGTGAACCATATATTTAAATCCCTTTTATCTCTAGTTTAGATTTCCAGTCTAATGAAAAAATAAAATGTTTTAAAAAATTAAAATARAAATGGTACTCATTGTCAAGCAGACATAACTGTTTATATACCCTCTTCTGACTCCAGTAGATTAACTGATGCCACTGCAGTAGAATAAATATAAATTATTGTAATCTGAGAAGATTTATAAATGAAAAATCCCAGACTTGTAAAAATGCCATGTTATCTGTGTGATCTGTTTTTGCACAAACATTTTGGATCCTGCAACTTTAATATGTCTCAGAGACCCCTCTTGTCAAAAAAAAATCAGATATGTGGTACTGTCTGGTGAAAAGCCAGCAAAAAGATTGTTTATGTTTTCCAATTTAATTGCTTGTAATACTGAATCAATATTAATCATACTAGCTGGCAAATAGGTAAGTGAAATCAAAGTCTACAGTAGAAACAGCAATATAACATTAAATTCATACAGCTGCAACTTGACAGCAGTGACTGCATATTTGAAAATCCATTTTGCTTCCTCACATATGCATATGGTTACAGCTTGCTTTTCAAATAAATCTGATCAACATTTTGTGGTATTTGAACATTTTCCCATCTGGTGGATTGTTCATAAAACTCATTTTCCCTGATTTAGTGAGGCAAGGAGCACACCAAACTGGATGGTTTTAGATTTGTATTTGGAACTTCTGGGTTTTTGCAATCCCTCATATGTCCYATAATACATTCCTAATTTTCCAACAGATTAATTTATGTTTTAAAGCTCATAAGCCAGGTGTCATGGTACTTGACTATTCTTTGCTGTATTATGGTATTTTATTGTGAAGGGTCATGCTCACTGGGTCTCTGTGTATTTTATTCCAAAAGTAGAAATTAATTTAATTTTTAGAGGCATTTTACTTCTTTACAATAATGCTCAATCTTCTAAAATGAGTCTGACTATCCCCAAAAGTATTAATTGTTCCACATGTAGCTCTTGCTTTCATGGCACAAAATACTGCTTGTGACACTAATGATCCAAATTAAGTAATTTTTTTTTWAATTAAATTAAGGCATTAGTATTTCCTGTGCTGATTTTTACTTCAAGAGTCTTATGGTTTAATGACATCCAAAAGCTTGCACAGTGCAGCAATTAAGGCAACATGGGAATATCTTAGTAAATATCTCAACAACACACCTGTGATAAGTTGCAAACACCTCTCTTCCTGATCACTAGAAAATATGCTAACACTGTGTAGAAACCAGATATTTAGTGTTCACTTCAAACCCTTAATCTGTCCACTGGTTTATAGAAAACATCAAAAAAGATGGAACTTATCATCTTGAAATATCTATATTCACATGGTACATGTTTCTTCTTCTGATCCAAAACATTTTCTTTAGTCTGTGACTGGCCAACCTGAGCTGACAAATACTTTCCTGTCATTGCTTTTGTCCCCAGTAGTATTCTTTCCACAAATGTGGTATATTTCTAAATTTCTTCTTGGCTTGACACTGCGCAAGATGGACAGTGGTGTCCCTGCTGCCAATCTCCCACATGGCACTCAGGGATTAGAGCAGATCCAAACAGATATAAGTGTCCCTCATCTGATGGCCTACACTAGGTGCCACCTTTGCTTTATTAAAACATCAGTCTTAGTAGAACCCTTATGGTGTGCAGAATTCTGCTGAAGCAAATTAAGTAAAACGAACTACTCTGTTAAACCAATAGAAGACATGCTAAGTTTCAATATTGTCCTGTTGCTTCTCAGCTTTTGCTCACTTCTTTGGCAGAATTTAAAATGCTTTCCTTATGTTCTGCAGTATTTAAAACCATCCTCCAATAATGCTGGCAATATTATCTTTAAAGAAGCATTGCTGTCAGACATTTTCAGCTGCTCTACATCAGTGCTGTGTAAAAGACTTCAACATTTTAACAGGAAAAATCTCCCTTCTATTTTTGGGAAGTGTTCTCTAACTTACTTATTTCACTTCAGTTCAATTAATATTGCTGGTTTTCCATATTTTCACTGAGTATGTCTTTGACTTAGTTCATGCAGCAGGCCCAGCAGGTTGGATGTAGGGCACAGAAACCTCATAAAATGATAAATTCTTTTAAATGAAAATGTCTTGCTTGGTTAAAAGCTGCTGGATATATTTAGTTGGTTTTGATAAAAAGTATGACTGATATCACCCCATGCTTTTAAACGAAAGTGATAATGGCAACTATGTCCTCTGCTAATCTGGTTGTTGATGGGTTGTACAAAATGTGGTGTGAACACAAAACAGATTGAGCTTCACAGATATTGCAGCTGGGAGAGAGACATAACAAATATATTACATACAAGCTGCTGTGTCAGACACTCTGTTTCTTAGATCAAGCAACCTGGACGTGCACTCCACAAGAATTATAAATACCTAGGGAATTTAAAGGAATAAAGTATTGATGTGTGTGGATGCCCTGAAGACAAAACTGTGAGGCAGGTTTTGAACTAGTCTTTTGTGTCACTTGGGCACATGCATGTAATTAATACTTTAGATATCAAGAGTCTGTATCTGTCCCAAAATCTGATTTTTGAGGAAATTCAAGCTTCTATAAACTATTAATTTGAAAATCCTAGTCTATTGTGCCATTTATTTTATTTCATGGCAACTCTGTGTTCTATTTAAGCACCATTTTATTTTTGCAAACTTTAATAGGCTGGTGATTGTAGGAAATGTTTAGCTGTAGAACAGTTGAAGGACAGCTACCCTTACATCTTAAATCTTGCTTATGGGGCAAGATAAAGCTTTAAAGAAGAGAAATAAATCCCAAAAAAGGCAATAAAATGTAATTTAATTAGAGGCCTGGCAACAAAAGTATGCTTTTTATAGCATCATCTACTGATAAGTACATTTTCACCTTCCTCTGCATCAGACCTTGCCTGTTTTACATCCAAGAATTTCTTGGCATCACTGAGCAAAACCCTCGTACGTTTAATATAGACCAAGGATGAAGGTATCTTAGCAGGATTAAGTATTAGCACATCAAAACCACTTGGAGTATATTTCTTCCATTCATAAAGCAAATTAATGCGGGTAGTCATTATAGAAACAGGTATATTAAAGCAGAATCAGGGTCATACATCTAACTTCATTGCAAATCTCAAGGAACATGCCTTTACAGTAATATATTACTTGACCTTCAGCTCCAAATATCCATTAGACATTTCTAGCTGTCATTCATTCTAAATTAGTAAGGTATACAAAGCGATTTCCTCTTGTGAATTGACATCGTCTGGATCATCACCAAAAACTTACAGCTACCTCATTGAGTGTCTAACTCRCTTTTTCTTGATAATGAGGCTTTGCACTTACATTGCCTTTTATCTTTTCAAAGATTTCCACAAAGACCTTTGCAGTGCTTCCTCTCTACATAGAGGGAAAGGTTAGTTCACACTTGGGAGATTCTGTACATACAAACTGGACAGGCAGTTACGTTCCACTGGTGAAATCCATTTTTTTTTTTTCTTAAGGTATTTTTAGAAGTTCTTACAGCATATGACCAAGGGAGTTTGTGCAAGTATTACACGCTATGAAATTCTTTCAAAGCTGAAATGGGCAGGTGGTGATACGAAGATGTCCAGTGAGGAGCAATTGCACCCTGTTCATTTCACCACCTTTTGCCTCACCAGGTAGTTTAGAAGAAAACAGGTGCTGACCTCTTACCTTATTTTAGGGAGTAACAGTTTCAAATCCCCAATTAAAAGGATTTGTTTGGCATGCAGGGTTTTTTTGCTAAAAACGCAATATCCAATTCTTCCAAAGGAATGTTGTTTTTATACACTTAGAGATGAAGCATAGGTTATGTCTAATAGTTCTGCAGGATAAAAACAAATACTTAGAGCAGACAGCCATGTCTGCTCTTTCCCCCATGATCCAGAAACCCTTCTGTTTTAATCAGTGCTGGTAGAGATCCTAGTCTCTCCCCCTTCCCAGCCCTCCTTATGGCCACACATCCTAACATCCCTATTATAGCCTTTCGTTTGGCATTTTTCCACTTTCAATCCAGCCAAAAAAATGTTATTATCAAATCAATGGTGTTTAATGTGGCCATCCTCACTTTGGGGTTGGCCAATAGCTGAGAAGGCTGATTGCCTAATTCATTGTCAACATTTGATAACTGAAAAAAATCCTCAAAGTTCTTGTCCACAAGCTGTTTGGAAAGAAATCACATTATTTTTATCAAATCCATATTACATGTGACTGTTATTCTTCAATTTAATGACACTTTAAGGCTTCTAATTTCTGAAAAAGTTAGTTATGTATCCACTATCTTAACGCAACACAAGAGATTCCTTTCTTTCTAGTTTGGTTCTGAACCCATGACAATATAAATCTCAATCATAATAATAATGCAACCATAAAATATTCAGTGCTGTACTGTTTTAAGAAGGAGACCCAAACTGACATTCTTCATGTCCTTCTGGATGATTATCTCTCTAGAACAAGTACTCCATGTCTCCACAGTATGAGTTCACAAATATGTATCTGTGGACATGTAGGGTGAGCATAGAGACATTATCATTAATTACTTCTGAACAGCAGAGAAAGTGCTTCAAGGTTGTTTGCTGCCTGCAGACTTTTCAGTTTCTCCATGCAATGCATCACAAGGGAGAGATTTTTGAAGAAATACCAGCATTCAAAATAAAAAAAAAATCAATATGATTTATGATTCTAATCTCTGCTTTGCAGATGTTAATGATGCTGCTTTTGACAGTAAAAGAGAAGAAAATGAAAGGATAGCTAAAGAAGGCAGWTCTGGTCAGTTCATAGTGTAATATTTGTGTTAAAGAAAAATATTACATAATTTGAGCAGATGGAGTGCTTTGCTCACCCCACCTCCATCCCCCAAAACAGATATTGCAAATCTGAAAATTTTCACATTAAATCAAACCTTTTTTAGGCTTCTGCATATAGTCCAAAAGTTGTTTCATATGTAATACTTCCAAAATGCTAAATACAATAAAAGTGCCTTCCATAAAATGCTAGATGCAATGCTACCCTCTGAGGATATAATCTTAGTTTATGCCCATCAGAATATGCTCTAATAATGTAATGATTTTGAAATTTGCTTATAAATAAAGAAATAAATTTTGAATTCTGGAAATAATTTGGGTGTGTCTTCATTTTACTTTAAAATAAAAATATTTTTAGCTTTTTTTTTTTTTGTTCACAGTTTAAACAAATCATGAACTCGTGCATGTGCCARCATGGATAGGTGCTGAATTGAAGAGAGACCATTCACATTTTTCAAAATAATTCAAAATATCAAGGCAAACTTTGGTCCCCTGTCTTTAACTGGGTCAAGATCTCCACTGTGGAAAAGAGAAAAAAATACAAAGGATATAATAAATACATTAAAAATGACAAATCACTATAGTAACTACTTACTCAAAATGGAAAATGACAGACTACTAATGTTCTTTCGGAAGAAAAAGGTTAAAGGGGAGACACAACACATGCTTTGAGTAAGCAGGCAGAATGATGGAAAGTCTCTGTCCCTTTGTTAAATGAATATGAAATTAAAAGTGTGTAGAGTAAGAAAAAGCAAAAGATTTCTATCTTCATACACTAGCAAAGACCTTTTCATTTTTTCTTTCTGTTGGTTTGTTGTTTTCTTTTTTCCCAATCACAGCTATTACAGAATCCAAATAACATTTGTAGATATATCAAATGTGGGCAGTTGTCTAACTTATTTTCATGTTGAATGAATCTTTACTGTGAGAAAATTTTTTCACCTACTCAACCCCTAGTTAAAAGCATTTCATCATGTAGACAAACATTCAATGGACACCCAAATCCCCAACTCAGGAATCTGAGTTGGGTTTCATTGCTTTGTACATTTTGGAAATATTGTACACACCTTAGACATCTCTCGTATAATTTCAGAGGTGATTTAAAAAACAAATTACTTTCCTGCTGAAAATGTGGTTGCAAGATAAAACTGCAAGTTAATGCCTGTAAAAAACTGGGCTTTGATAATTTTCTGCTGATAAGGAATCAGCGCTCAGCAGTTGATACTTCAGATTATATAATTAAATTTAGGTTTTCTATCAAATTGTACTCTAACATCCTTTCAAATGGGAGCACTTTCCACCCATGTGACAGACATGGAAGTCATTGTCTGAGTGCATACTTGCTAGAGTTTTAAATTTTTTTTTAACCTTGAAAAGGGTATACAAACCTTGGTAATATGAAATGGAGCCCTTTATGTCACCAGAACCTAGACAATCTTTACAAAGGATTTAGCATAGCTCTTCTTTTATACTAACTCCTCATCTTTGCCTAGCTGATATTCTTTGTTTCTGCTTTTAAGTATATCAAACACAGGGGAAAAGAGGATTTTGACAGATTGAGTAACATTGTAAGAAGCCAGGGTGTTATTGTTAAAGCTTAAACAGGGTGGAAAGGGAATGAGGGTAAAGGCAGCTACAAAGGATTTATACATTAAATAAACCCTTTTACAGCAGCTTGTGCTTCCCACACATAGTATGGTGCCAAAAAAAACACATGTGCATGCTGCAGGTACAGGTAAAGCCAGACAAAGCCTCAAAAGCGTGAGGGTATTTCTGAACACTTGACTGCAGTACTGTTACCCTACAACATATTTCAACATTTTGCTGTACCTTCTTACTCCTCTTCAGGAGCTCTGAGCAGTTTATACATGGAATCAATTGCCAGAAAACAGAAAACTGTTGTGACMCAAGAGGCTGCATTCCAGTTGAGCTACAAACTTCCCGAGAGCTTGTGCAGCAGTGAAGGCCCATGCTCAGCCCACTGAATTTYGGGTTGCTGACTGAGGGTTCTGTAAGGCTGAAGGCTGCTGTTATTGCCACAAAAGGAAACAGGAGCTCCAGGAGCACTGCTGAAACCACCAGGTAAAAACAGAATTACAGCTGTTGTGCTCCGTCATGGTTTAACCCCAGCCAGCAGCCAAGCCCCACACAGCTGCTTACTCACTCCCACACCAGCAGGATCAGGGAAAGAATCAGAAAGGCAAATGACAGAAAATGTGTGGGTTGAGATAAAGACAGCTTAATAGGGAAAGGGAAAGCCACACACAAAATTAAAGCAAAACAAGGAATCATTTCACTGTTTCCCATGGGCAGGCAGCTGTCCAGCCATCTCCAGGAGAGCAGGGCCCCATCACATGGTTAATTCTRCCTCAGAGAAAACCAGCACAACTTTCAATGGTCAAGATGTACCAATGCCTTAAAACTCGATCACCTCACTGACAAGTTTTTGGACCACATCGAGCTCCGGAGATTCCAGTGAAATGCAGAGGTTCTGTCAGAGAGTCACAAAAAGTTTAGTGACTTCAGAGTGGGGATGCACAAAATCCCAATGTCAGAAAAAGAAGGTGGATGGATAAAGCAGGAGACAGGAAACACCTTATGCAGAGATGTGACCTGAAACAAATTAATCCTATTTCTTCCTTATCTCAAGCAACTTACCAGGGCTGCYGAGAAGTGCCTCCTACTTGTACTGTAAATATTTTGCATCCTCCCATAAAATTAAACTAGGATTTCTGCTGTAAAATTAGGAAGACCCTTTTTTTTATTTCAAAACTTAATTAAAACAAAATAAAGCATGATATAATACTCCACCAAGATAAGAAGACCTAGAAGTCATGTTTTCCATTTCCTTGAATGAGAATTTAAATCTCAGTCTCTGTCCTTTAAAGAAAGTTCCTAAATCAAGTGTAATCACTGCTGCTTGGGAAAAACATCATACAAAGTAATTTAACTTTTGCTACTGAAGCTGATCCACATTCTCTGGATTATTTAGACATTGGGAGGGAAAGAGWGACAAAACTAGAACAAGAAAAAATGTGATTCTTTAGCCTGATGGACATACATCTCTCTTGAGACAGTGGAGCTGCAGATTATGGTCCCTGCTCTTACATAATGAGTTATTGGAGCATGTCACTTTTCAGCCAGCAAAATCACAAAGACAGCAGGACATTTTATTAGGAAGGAGAAAAAAAAAGTTTAATCTCTCAAAGCGCAACATCTGGTGACTATTGCTTATATTTTCTGATGTAGGATTAATATCATCACACATTCAATATGGGTGCATTTGAACTGTAATCTAATTAGATATTGAAAGTATTCCAGTGTCACTTAGCCAAAATGCCAAAATACTGGTTTTGTTTGCAGTCATAAGCTGCTGCATTTACTGACTCTGTGTTGTTGTACCAATCTTTCCCTCACCAAGGAAGGTCCATCGTTCTGCAGCAAGCAGCAGGAGGGTACTAATCCTCTGCAATAGCACTTCAATTTTCTCATTACAAAAATTGGCTCCATTTTCCTGGCTTAGGCAAACCCAGTGACACTCAGACCTTGGGGGCCACAGATTGGGAGCAGTGAGAGCAGCAGAAGCGCCAACTGCAACAGCAGATAGATATTTTAGCAACAGCTGTCTGGTTGTGTATACTCCTCCTGGATATCAGTTTAAATGCTCCAGCTCAGCCAGCATGAGGTGTTTGCCCCTCAACACACTACAGAGCCAAGTAAGAGTAGGATGGTCTTTAGAATGAAGGAACAAGCAATGTCATAACAGCTCATAGATTGTTAGCATCTTCATATATTCTCAAATGCACTGAAAGAGTAATCAGAGTAATGGTAAAACAGTAGCAATATAGGCGCAAAATTATAGACTAAAATAATTTTAAAATTGCACCTTGTAGTYGTACCGAGGCTTTTTTACAAAACATGTCACTGTTTTTAAGTTCATAGCATATCTGAGAAGAAAGCAAATTTCACTAGATTGACTGTGACAGTGAGAAAACTGAAACAGAGAAGTCCATCTTTCATGAGCAATTAAATGACATAAAGCAAAAGAGCAGCGAAGTCTCTTAACTAGCAGCTTTGTGCTATTCTATTAGTTAGTTCCATTCAAGGAACTGAATCAGTCATTTATTCCTTAATTTATTCAATTTCATTTTTCCCWCTTCAGTGTTCACATGCATCTTTGTGCACACAAAGAAATTAAAAGCAAGAATTCCTATTAAATTGCTCATTAAATTTGTGTAAGTCTAGGAAGGTACAGGGCTCCCTCCACCYTGAAGTCTGAGCACTCAATGCATTGAATCCCACAATCATAGAATGTCTTGAGTTGGAAGAGACCTTTAAAGGTCATTCAGCCCAACTCCTCTGCAAAGACCAGGGACATCTTCAACAAAAGCAGGTTGCTCAGAGTCCCATCCAACTTGACCTTAAATGTTTCCAGAGATGAGACATACATGACATCTCTGTGCAACTTGTCATAGCATTTCATCACCACCATTTTTTTTGTAAAAAAAACCCCCTCCAAATTTCCTTATATTGAATCTAAATTGAGTCCTCTTTAAGTTTAAAACCATTACCCTTCATCCTGTTGCAACACACCCTGATAAAAAGTCTGTCTTCATGGGCTGCAATAACATCTCCTCAGAGACTCCTACAGACTGAACGACCCCAACTCTCTCAGCCTTTCCTCACAGAAGTGCTCCATCCCTCTAGCCAACTTTGTGGCCATCCTCTGAACCCACCTCAGCAGGACTATGTATTTTAAAAATAATAATAATAATGCATAATTGCACTATATAATTGCACATAATTGCACTATGCAGTGACACTACAGGCAATCATCCATTAGCTTAGACAACTTTATTTTCTCTTGCCATCTCTAGACTTGCAAAATAAGATTGCAATTAGTAAGAATAATTAATATTTCTGCTTTAAAGTAAAAACAGAAGACACATGAAAATAATAATATATATGACCCTTATTAATAAAGAAAAAAGCCACAATACTGCTATTCATTGTCTTGTAATGGCTGTTGGTTTTACCTATGCTTAGTTGCTAGTCTCTGGTCTAGAGACTAAGTCTCTCTTCTACCAGTGGAAATTCTTAAAGGTTCCACATGGAATCAATCCCAAATTTAATAACTTTTGCAATGCTTAGTGTTGAAGTATCAGCTTTGTCTACTAATTTATAACTGAAGCATAAGTATTCATAATAACCAATTTAACCTCTTCAGAAAAATTTTGCTTCTTAATACTTTGTTTTCCAAAACTCTACAAATGTGCTTAAGTTCTACAAGAGCAGCATAACAATTGAACTCTAACAATTGGCATAATATATCTAATAAAATCTCCCACAATGTCTGGATAGGTAAAAAGTAATCAACTGTCTTGGAATTTGTGCAAGGTCTAACATTAACACTCTCCTTTCATAAGGGCACCAGGAGTAGTGCTTCTGAATTTCAGTTTTATGTCTCCTTTCAAGCATAAGACACCAATAAATTATAATAATGAACTTATCACTGATTCTTGAAATTGTTCCATGAAACAGAGATTCTCTGTCACTAATTTCTTCATGAACTTAGCAGTGTTCTTGCCAGAGTTCTTGGCTGGAATTGTTCCTGGCATTTAAAAAAAACCCAATAATTAAAAATGAAAAAGTTGATACTACAAGAATCTGTGGGAAGAAAATGCCTATCAATATAATTTATGTAAAACAGGGAACTGAGGTACTTATAGGACTTTATAGTTTCTCAGGCAAATCATGTTTTATGTGACTGTCATGCAATGCTGACAGAGAAGTTTGTTTGAGTTTTTAAAAATTTTACAAGTTTAATTTTCCATAACTCCTAACCCCACCCCCTCCACACAAAGATTAAGAATGCTTAAATGACATCAACCCACTTCCCCTTTTTTCATGTTATCTATAGTATATTTTCAACTCTGAAACAAAGAAAAACAAACACTAAATCTGAATCAAATTTTGCTCTCTAAAAGAGAATTTACTCTCTTTCCCCTAATGAAAATGGACTTTAAAAAGGCTGTGTCTTTAAAGAAGAAAATAGAAGGGAGAAGTATATTTATTACTTTGGGTTAACATTAATTATAAATTTTCAAGGGTGTTGTGGATTTAGAGGCCACTAGAGAATTCCATGAGAAGAATGAAAAGTGTATTTAACCACTTCTTAAAATCAATTAAAAAAAAAAAGAATGAAACCTTTTTTATTTGCAAAAGTATATTTCAAGGCTGTTTCTGGTAACAAAAATGTATTTACAGGAATGCTGATTTCCTGAAAATATTTTCAGAACAGAAAACAAAGCGCTTGAGGGTAAGAACAATAGATCTGCACAAAGACACACAGCTTTCTGATTGAATATCTTGAATTTTTAATTTTGCCCTTTCCTGTTTAATGGAAGACAAGACACAGTACTATATTGTCTTGGTGACCAATCCCAAGTGATTAACTAAAACTTTAAAATAATTCTGAAATCACAATATCATCATGGAACAGCTCACAAATAACATCTTTTCTGAAATATAGTCATATTAAAAGTTCTTAAAGTACACTGAGTAACAGTTATGGCTTATTAAAAAGTTTGTCTGATGATAATTCCTTAGCTAAAAACATGGCCCAGAGCTGCTTTTGAATAGTCATTAATTATAGGATTTCTTCAAAAACCAAAAGCTAGCATATAGCTCTCTGGATTCACTCAGAAACACTGACATCAAATTATTTTCTTTCTATATCAGTAATGGGATTTTCTTATGCTGCCTTGGGTTCATCTGAATGGCTCTTTAAATTCCAAGCCTGTCCCATCTCATTAACATGAGTGAAGTCATAACACTGCTGAGGTGTAGAACAGAAAATCTTTCTGCATTACAGTTTTAGAGATCTGATATCTCTCTTCTGTCTATCCACCATGGAGCAATTCTTCAGGTTATGGTGATAACATGTCTCAGTTAAGGTATTGTCCTTCTCAGATTTAACTAATTTCAGATTAATTAAAGTTTCCAATTTAACTAAAGTAAAATTAGCCTTATGTAGCCTTATATCCAAGGCCATAAATGTATGTATGAAAATATATCACCCCCTGTGTAGTATCCAAGCTACTGCTTTTAACTGTTCATGTCCTAAGCAGACATTTTCCATACTCAACATTGTTTTCCTAATGCTGCCCCAGAAAGCACTTCCTGTATGTACTGGTAAATCCATGTTTGCCTTTTGCAAAAAAAAATATTTAAAAATAAAATTAAAAAAAAATTAATACAGAATTACTGACATGGGGGGAAAACTTCTGTCACCTATCCTGCTTTTCAGTGTGTTTTACCTGCATTGATAAATATTTGAGGTAATAAGGCAGAAGGAGGATGAAAAGAGGATAATCATATATGCAAATAGCATATGAGATGGCAATGGACCTGTACAATCAGGAGTCAGAGATGCTATTCTAACACAGCTAATTATTAACAGCSCCTGAGACACCCTTACTCTTCCCAGTGTGCTTTCAGGCACAAGCCTCTTATCCTCTCTCTGTCAACACAGTGACCTTATACCTCCCTCCTGAAGCRGCAGTGTTAATGGCACAAATACATAGTGTTCATTGGCTAACTTTGTGGAATTAGGAAACTTGCTCTCACATGTGCCAGGGTGTTTTACAGAGTGRCTTCTGTCTTCTCTCTCTGTCTGAGGGGATGAAGCTGCTGTACAATCSTTGTTGCTATGTAGCTCACCACCAGGATCTGTCAGCTAGAGACAAGCAGGTTCCTCCACGCATCTCACATGTTGTCATGGAAAATGCATCATGCAGGCAACCTAAAAGAGCAACACAGGGCTGTCTGGCAAAGCAACATTGCTCAGGAAAGGAAAAGTGTTTGAAAATACTGGTACAGCTGCCAGATAGTCAGGCAGRACATTCCTTATTGATCCACAACAGCACGTCCAGTAATTTAACATGTACGTACTGAAAGGCAAGGAAAACTTAAACTGATTAGAACCAAGCTCAGAGAGTTGGTTAGGATTAGATTATTGGCTGTTAGTTGGGACTGACATGTTTTACTCCTCTGGCCAAATGATAACAATGTGTTTCAGAAATTAATAATATCTGAGAATTTCTCATGCCAACTGAATTAATTTCTGTAAGTCAACTGAGCGTACCAACGAGAGGAGGCAGGGAAATAAAATTTTACTGGAAAACTTTTCTTATTCTCCAGTTCAAATAATGAGGGAACCATTTGACTATTTTGGCTTCTGTGCAATTATGTTTATTTAAAGAAACAGAACACTATTTAATTATGTATGTGAATACTTGGCACGAATAATTACTACCCAACAGGCAAACTCTGTTTGGGTTTGTTGGAATGCCAATGGGCTTTTATTAGTTCAGCCCATCATTCTGTTGTGAAATGGAAATGAAAAGTGGAAAATATGTTTTCCTTCTCTAGGGATCACTTCAGTTCTTTTTTCTCTTTATTTTATCAGACTTCTTGTTGCTATGGGGGTCTTGAAGGCCTATTATTAAAACACCCTGCAGTCCTAAGGGAAGAAAAGCAAGCTGGTGCTGCAGATGGAAACAGTGTGAATGGAATAAAATATAAGCACCAAAAAATTCCAATAAATGCATCAAAATCTATGCATTATTCTCTTTTGTTTCAAAAGTTCATCTAGAGTTCTCAACTTCTACCTTTCATTTTTTTCTGAGTATGAGAYAATTCATTGTGCAATTCAAATATAAATGTACAAAGGAAAAAATAAGTTAGTTATGCTGGCTCTTCTTGGGTCTCCTTCTGCACAAAGCAAGCTAAATCCAAGTTAATCTATTCCATACAGATATGCAACCTGGAGCAGGAATGGAATTAATATTAAATACTCGTTGCAGAAAYGACATCTCCATAGCTCCTTSAGAAAAATAAAAAGGAAAAGATACAAGATACACCTACTTGGAAGTTAAGTACTAGTTTAGTCTACAGGTTAAGTCCATTGGAAACTCACATGACAGTAGTTTTTATAATCATTTAATCATCATACTAAAAAAATAAAATYTGAAAAACTATTATAATAGTCACCAGGATCTTTTTTGTAATTAGTTTTACAGGAATGAAAATGGATAGTGGTTACACATAAGATTTCTGGAACTTAATTGCAACTGAGAGTATGAGTACAGAGCATATTTTATTAATTTTCTATTCTTTAGTTGTATACAATAAATTTTTAACATGGTCAAAGAATATCCATGCACACTGAATAAGATGATGATATTGCACTTCAAATAAGTCAAATAGTCTTCCAAAAATTGTGCAAAAGTCAATTTCTACAAACTGAACACATCAAAAAAACCAAAGACATTTCCTCTATTTCTCTGACAGCATCTACASGAACAGAGAGTCAAAGATTATTTTGTAATGACCAAATGATTCCTGATCAACTCTAGACCTAATAGTGACACATTTCTAAAGACCAGGAGAGAAAGACACAGCATAAATTTGATTTTCTCTGGAAGGGAGGGAGCATATTTTGCATGAGGCTTTTTTTTTTTCTATCACTTGTTTTAATTTCAAAAGACACTCTGGTTTAGATTAATTTTAAACTTGGAAATATTTCACTTCTCATTCACATCATTGTTCTTAACTTCATCTTTGGTAGAGTATTCATTTCATGTAAAGCATGTACATGACTTCATAAATCTAGACAATGGACCTGCTCTCTCCTCTCCTCTCCTCTCCTCTCCTCTCCTCTCCTCTCCTCTCCTCTCCTCTC
>JACDOX010000251.1:238947-294665 GCA_014549065.1 Cardinalis cardinalis
CCGATTTTATTATTTTTATTTCCTTTGAAGAACTTGGAAGGTAGTTTTAATTTATCTCAATCTTCTGCTAAGAGGTGCTACCTAAAATGCATTCAYTGCCCTCAGCTGTGTTGGCTCCCTGTAAGAGAGTGCAGAAAAATGTGTGGAATTTTCTAGAAGAATTTTACAAATCCATGCAAATGYATAAACCTAAGCACAGGACTTCTAAAGTACTTCATTATGCATCAACAGAGGCAGCACTAATCTGCAATACATACCTCCATTGACTTAATATTTGAGATCATTCAACTTGAAAGGCAGAATAAGCACAGCTTTGCAAGCCCTCTCCTTAAAATGCTAGAAATGTGGGTGGCCATCAGGACTAGAAGAGCAACAAAAACTATGTTGTTGCAACTAACCTAAAAGAGTGGAAGAAGTAATAAGAAGTGATTTGTGTCTGGCCAGAATGAACAGCCTCTCAGGACTTTCTTGTGATTTTGGCTTTTTGAGGGAAACACAGTCGTTGGTAAAATATGGCTGCACAGCTACTTACTCCAAACTCCATTCAAACTGAGGTTTCAGCAGTAGGTACAATGCTTCCCATCCTATCCACCACATATACACATGTACTTTATTCATCATCTGGTACGGAAATGTATTACAGATTTTGTTATAAAGTACCTTATGCACATTTATAAGTTAGCTTGTTCCACTCTGCCCTGACCTACAGAGATCTAAATCTTTACATTATTGTTTTTGGGTTTGATTAAACTGAAGTACATAAATAGCTGCAAAATGCTGTAATCAGCATGTTGCTCAACTCTTTCCCACAGGCAGTGTCCAGTTCTGAAGCCTTCTGTGAAGGAAGACTTTCCTGGCTGACTGACAAGTGYTCTCCATGAAATTGCTTCATGAGAGTCATAAATACAGTAATCTTGCCCCAGAGCCTCATGCATTATGCTCACAGTACATACCTGTCATTATATGGCACTAAATGCATCAAAATGAACTGATTTCATTAACTTTCCTGGATCTAGATTGGAATGGATAAAATACTCTGAAGCCTTTATCACCAAAGAAGTGGTCTTGAAAGCTAATGTTTACACTATAGCTTCACAGTACCAGTGCGTAGTGCAAGACTCAGGAGCTCCCTAATTTATTATTAATTTGCTCAGAACTAATTAACACTTGTTTTAATCTAATTCTAACATAGCTTAAGAGAAGCTATTAATGTCTTAAAAGAAATGTTATTCCAGAAAGCAGGGATGGGGGGGTTGAGAGAAGGTCAGTATAAGGATGTTAAAGGGTTGTACACAYCAAAATTTTTACATAATTATAACTTAAGGCTGAAGAAAATCCAACAATTTCTCCAAGTCTGCTGAAAGAAAAGTGTTCCAAATATAATTGTAGAACAGTAGGAAGTCTGGACAAAGTATTGCACCATTCATTATCTTACCATTTTGGACACTTTGACAGTAAAGCAGAATTAAAAAGGTCAATAGCAATAGAAACATAGGTTATTTCATTCAAATCTGAATTGATAATAAAGGTAAAGTCTCTCTCTGGGCAACATGAATCAGCAATTCTGCTAAAGTTGTTTCAACCACTGTCATAAAATACCTTCTTTTTCAAAACTTGAATATCTGGCTGAGTAGAAATTGCAAATTGTCCTAAAATAGTTGAATCTTTCAGTACTGTGGCAACTAACATGTACACAAAAAATAACACTTTTTATTAATGCTTCAGAGCTGTTCTGGTGCAGGGATATTGTAGTTGATATTCCTTTCTGGGAAATTCTTCAAACTCCATAAACTTATGGGAAAACCATATAATATTTAGGTGAATGAAGTGCCATTTTATGTTTATATAATAAGCCATTACTACTTTTCTTAGCATTAGTGAATTAAATTAGAACTTTTAAAACATTAAATAATGGTGAGTGACAGTAATTGCTCTTAGCTGTGTAGATTTGGTGACATCACAGGAAGTATGTGCATGGGAAGTCAAAAGGAATCATAGCATAATGTGTAGGTCAATGGTTTTGAAGTAGACAATGAGAAGGGAAGGCAAAGGACTCATAAAGTAGGTGACCAAAAACAGAAATAAGAAATTTATGTGTTGCACAACTGCTGATCAAACAAAAGAAACAAGGCAAAATGATAAAATTATCAAAGGTCTGTATTTCTTCATTTACTATTAAAAAAAAGAAAACAACCAAAATTTAAGTATAGCTGTTTAGAACTGCTATTATCCTGTAGGAACTATGGGCTTMATTTCAGATGAATTTGATCATGCTGCTTTTTTTTTAGTAGGCAACACAAAGTGAAAACTGTTTATTGTGCCAATACAGATGCATTTCATTATTTCACTTTTCTCCTGCCTAGCACAGTAAACCACAATTTTATCTTTAGGATATTCATTTCTGTGGATAAAGATGAGAATAATCTTTAGCCTGTTAATAAGCAGCTCTAGCAGTCCTTACATTCTGCTACTGTTCTTCAGTAATGCTCTTTCTCTTTGCCTCATTATCTGATTCATACAGGTAAATACATAAAGCTTCTAAGAACTGCATGATGATCCCTGTAGGGAAATAAAGTTCTTAGTGCCAAAACTTTCAAAATGAACACTTAAAATGTTTCAGGCTGTTGGCCTTCTTTATCAATGCTCTAAGTATCAATTTGAAAGGATTTATGACTATCATTTGAATCGTTACCAGTCTCAGTAGTAGTGTATTTATGCGCTAGTTGTGCTGCATTATAACCTCTGACTAATAAAAAATGGCACTCATTAGCAAGATTCAAAAAAGACAGAACAAAATTTTCACTTTTTTTCTTTTTCTGTTGCCACTCTACCATTAAGAAACGAGGAAAAGAAACCTGTTGTTATTTGGGATTTTTTTTTGTTGTTTTGTTTTTACATTTCAGAATTTTACTGTGGCAGCTGCTGGTTTCACATAACCATTGTTTCTATTTTCTGTTTCTTCCAATTTTGCTATAACTAAATTTCATTAACACTTAAGGAAATGTGAACATTTTCCTTCCATCTGCTAAATGGCATTTAAAACTCATTTACTTTGATTCAGTAAACCTGGAAACAGCTGGCAAAAATGATTCTTATTAAGTTCCTCAGTTTCATATTTATAAGATATGTGACTTTCGTATTCTTTCTTAAGTTCTGTAATTGGTTTCTATTTCTCAACTGTACAATTTCTTTCTAAATGCTAATCAACCAGGTGKTCAGATGTTTAGTTATCATTCTGCACATTAACCAGTTTAATGTGTCTCAGTTTGAATGTCTAGAGCTGATGATTCAAACGATGTGCATAAAAATTTTAAGAATGGTTATTTAGTTTTCAGCCATTACTTTCTTCTTCCTCTTTCTAATTCTGAACTTGATTGTGATGATTAAATAACCTACGAAAAGAACGTGAAAAATACATTCTCCGTTCTGGATGGCTGCATATTAAATTGTTGATATTTTGCAGCCTCTGATGTTCCATCAGGGTGAAAGAATGAGTAATAGAGACTGGTTTATAACCTTCTCATTAGGTCTTTCTGCTTAGTTTTGGATGTGAGAGCCTGTAGGCACTACTCATTCACTTTTAGCTTGCTCAAATTCTACAAGAGGAGGCATTCTGCAGCCAAAGACACTAATTTGTTTCTGGAGTGCCAAGTCCATGCTCCTGGACTTTCAGAGCTGCAGAAGATATGCCCATGAGTGCAAATCGATTAACATAGAAAATTTTATCCTTTTGAGACATATTCTTGTACCTGATACCTCTGCTTAGGGTTGTACTCCGCCACCAGAACTTAAGGTGTGAAGGCAGATTCCCAACAGAATAATGATTTAAAAAAAATCCAAAACCAAAACCTTTCATATCACTTCCCCACTGAGCTCCATACAGCTGTACTAAAACAGCATCACTGAGATGCTTTGTATCAAGCCATACTTGATAGGCTTTTTCAGCACCATGAAGATATTTCAAGTTATCATTTTGGGAATATGCAATTAAGGATTAGATGTCCACAGAGCAGTGCCTGGAARTAAGATACTAAAAAAAAGGCTTGAGTCACTGATATTAAACAAATTTAACCAGTTCTGTGTTTAGATCTTTGACACTTAAGTAAGGACTCTATTTTTTTTTCTCCATGAAAATATATTTCTCTCATCTTCTTAACAAACTTAGTTTGTGATCAGTTTCAAGCAATAACTGAGTTACAGGGGAAAAAAATGCAATAAGCATTATCATTTGAACGAACAAATATAAACAAAAAATTTGTCATAAAATTGTGGCAGTGGTGTATGCATCATCATCATTCTCAATCTATTCCCACAGATTCTTTCATTATCTCTGGTAGATGCCATTGGCATGAACTGAGTCAAAGACTTCCAACACCTTTGGGAATCCAGACTGCACAGATAAATTTTCGCTGACTTTCTGCAGATGAGGTTAGCTTCTCTGAAATGAAAGAAATATCTGTGTTCCAAAATAACCTTTCAAAAATGTCACTAGACACTCTGGCACAGAAGGTTGACTAATTTGAGTGATGTTTCCAAATAAAAGAGTGAAAGACTGAGTGATGTCATGCTCAAAGGACAAGTTTTGCAATATTTCTAAATAGAGTACTGATAAACAATTACAACTTTAGCCATTGGAAAAGTTCCACAGAGACACTGAAACCTCCCTTTCCTCCACTGAACACGAATCTTCAGATTCTTATGATGTTTTCAGATAGGAAGAATAAATCCTGTTGAAATAGTATTTATGTAACATAGACAGTGGTGTCCTACCATATCTGTGTTTGAATTATGCACACATGATGTGTATATTCCACCAGAGTAAGGCCTTAAGTCATTAAACAGCAAGATTCAGTCAGTTACCATGAATTCCTAAACATTCATGGACACATCTGTCAACTCATATCCATATCTTCTTGTGTAAGTAATTCTGACACTCTGAAATGTACTGCTTAAAATTTCATGCACACAAAGCTGCATGGTGTAGATTTTTAATAGGCTAAGTTACGAATATTACGACTTTTCTTGTCATAATGAGCTAGAAATACATTTGTCATTAAAAGCTTCATTTAACACTTAGTTGTTGACTAAATGTCGACTGATAGTTGAAAAAAGATTACGTGCATTTCACTGCGCTGCTGTCAGTAAGGCAGTAAGCTTAACCCTGTGGGGAACTAAACAAGTCACAGTGGCAGAGGGTGCAAAGCTGGCTAGGTCAGTAGCAGTTCAAAAACATAGTTTCAGATTTGCTTGCAATCTAGGTAACAAGGGATATTTCTGTTTTTAACAAAGGAGAATAGTAAAGAGATTAGTTGTTGGGCGATGCTTTTAGAGTAGTTTAGAAGTTGTACTTAATTGCACTAATCAAATCATACTATCATCTCTCAAGTGTAGACTGGCAGTACATGACAGAAACCTGTTGAGGATGGCAGAGTAGAGCATATGAAGCAAAAAACTCACATCTCCAAAACCAGAAAAACTTCACTGTTCCAGTTTCTGAAAACAGGCACTTAGGAACGCAGAGAGCAGGATGTAATGAGAGGCAGTCACACATCTCACGCTTCTCATTCAGGTTTCCCTCTCCTCCACAAGCTTCTCTTTGCCCATTGAAAAAGCAGGAGTAGTGGCAAGAAGTGTGTGATCCTCCTTCCAGTGCAGACCAGCAATGGTGCTCCTTTCCACCACCAGCTCCAGCATGAGGAGGGATGCATTGCTGAGGGAAAAAGTGCCTCACCAAGCTGCGAAATGCCCAGATATGTCTAAGAACCTGCAGCTACTCCTGAAATACAATATACTTGGTGATAGTCCAGGTGACTCAAATATGGGATTATCTGGGTAAGCAGTTCTTAAAGAATATCACACCTTCCATTTTTATGCATTTTAACAAACAAAGCTCATTTATTATATTCCTTGCAAGGATTCAAACCACGGTCCTATGCATCTTAGCCCCTCTTAATACCTTGAGTGATATCTCTGGGTAAGCAATGCCAAGCATAGTATTCAGAGCTAAGTCTGTTGCTCAGGAACTGGGTACACATCGGCAATCCTCACTCACTGTGCATGCGATGTAAGAGATGGGATTCAGGAAGCCATAATCTGGGGCCAGAAATCCCTCAGTGTTATCAAATGCAATTACATGCAGTGAATGCATTTATGAATACACCGTTTCCCGTGGTTTTAGTTTCTAAAATAAAATCTAGATTTAGGACTTGATGTGGGGCTTTCTTTCATTTCCATGGGAAAAAAAAAAAAAAGATTTTCAGGTCTGGCAACCAAATTGTAAAAAAAAAAAAATAACCTAATCAAGAAATCCCATATTAAATAAATAAAGATTAAACTGTATTGTTTAAAGTCTTTACTATGATCTTTGTGTATACTATGCATGCCAGTCTCACACAGCTTTACAGAAGACCAAACCAACAGTCTCTGAGGTAGCAAAGGATGTTACAATGCTTGTATTCTTTCTGAATACTGGGAACTCCAGGAGCCAGAAGGCAGAAGTTTTCTAGAAAGCTGTCCAAGAGAAAAAATGTAGGGCCTTGGAGCATAATTAAGGCAATAATTACTTCTGTTTGACATTCCTCATGAAAGAGCGTTATGTCTTATGAATTCAAAACATGCAATTAAACAAAACAGATTCCCCCTTCTCTTGTTTCCCGAATTAAGTAATTCAGAAACCATTGCTTTGAATTGTTGGCTGTATTAGCTAGCACCGACATCAAATATTCAGCTGGGAGCCTGTCTGAACACAAATGCTTTAAGCTGCACTCCGAAAGTGAACTAAACATAAGAAAAAACCCAACTCTTTGTAACTGCTGCATCTATGATTATTAATAATTCCCTGGCAGTTATTGAAAGAAAATTATACATCAAACCTCCTTCTTTTCCATATTTTGTATGCTTTCAACTGCRAATAAAGGCAAGACACCACAATAAGTTGAATTTTAGCTGCATTGTATATATCTAGTATGCATCGTTTTGGAAAACGCCTTCATCTTAACTTTGTTAAAGTCAAGTTTTAAATCCAATGGGACAGATATTTACAAATTGGTATTTATCCTGCTCTGTTTAAAACATACTTAGAATACAAGGACTGAATATTATCAATTTTTCAGCATCACTCTCAAATTAGTTTCCTTATTATACTTGCTCAAGGTTACAAAATAGTATATGAACAGAATATGTATAGTAGTTTCCCTTCTTATAATGAGAAAATAGTGAAAATGTAAAAAATTTCATTGATGGGTTTGTTTTGCATAAGAAAAAAAATCCACAAAAAACATATAACGAGATGGTTACTTTGTCTTCCACCTTTAGTTTGATTCATTGATTATGAAATATAGTAATAATAAGAAGAGCAACCTTGGTGAAACACACATTTATAAGGGCCTCCTTCACACTTCTGAATATCCTAAGAACAAGATCTAGAGCACCAGATAGGTGTCTAAGACAGAAAACTTCAGAAGCAGAAGGAATGGGTGATGTTTCTTGACATGGCATTTATGAAAATGTGCCATTCCAAATTTAAATGTTTTATGATTTTATTAACTCCCTCTCTCTTGAATCCTCTATTTCTTATTAAGGGATTTCTATTCGTTATCTTGTAATCTGTAATGAACTTTTACATTCCAATTAGGCACCAATAACTACATTATATACTGTCATGACTTTATTTTACAAAAAATCTATGTAACTTAGTATTTTTTAAAGACAGCAATAAGTATGCAAAATTTCAGTCACAATTTCAAATATATGTGATGAATGAGACTACAAGAAAATGTACTTATCACTAAAAATACTTAAATATTAACTTACAGAGTAGCCACGCTACAAAAGGTTCCTTGATGTAGAAAATTGAAAGACCAGTCATTCAGGAGTGAGAGAATGAGAGCATCCTAGGAAGCAGATTTATTGTGAGTTTCCACRTTAAATTTTAACCCAAACTCTCTTAAAACCATGCTCATGCAGTTTCACAGAGATAATGATACATTCACCAAAAGAAGATTTCAAGCCATACTGTGCTATTGTTGAAGTAAATTTGTAAATTAAAATTGGAATTTTAGAACAGAAAAGGCACTTTTGGTAAATTCAAGCTGAAGAGAGAACATACTGGTGATTAAAATTATTCCATGTCATTGTATCTTTACTCTCTTCTCCATACACAATGGGTAAATAAAAACTGGCAAGATTTTAGAAAAAACTGAATAAACTTAGGGATTTACCCTAAATTAGCAAATGCGTGCCTTAGCAGCAGATGTAAATGTGAGTAATTTTTTAAATTCCTAAAAATTAATAGATTTCCTCAAGCATTTTGCAAGAAGAGAAAAGTTTTCTGTATAAAACTTTTAACAAACAACTTAGAACACTGTGGAGGGGGGCTGTTTGTTTTTCTTTCTTTACTCATATCGGTSTTTGCTGGCTAAAAATAGCACAGAAATTTAGTGTATTAGCACAGAAGTTTTAGTGTATTCTTAAAATTAACTATGGTATTCACTTTTCCTGAATATTACRAGGACAAAAGGTGTTTAACTCACCAAATCATGTGTAATGTTAGTTACCATGATCAGGAGGATGGATTTTGTGCCAGCTGTCTAAATTTATACTTAGCCACRCAAGTAATACTCCAGGTTAAATATATTTTCCATCTCACTTCAGTGTGAAGTAGACAACTGTACACTTAGATGAGTGAATTCTTTGGACTTCTCTGCATGAATAATATTTTAATGCTCAGTTCCTCTATGCTCTTTAGTTTATAAGAAGCCCTTTGAAGATCAAGATTCTATTGCCTTACCAAATGTACAAACAAACAAAGTCTACAGCACAAAAAGATGAGCGAAAACAAAGGACAGAGCAAGACTTAGTGGTCTCTCTAGCAGAGCAGGTTTCTGCCAGAAATGTGAACAGAACTCAGGAATTCAGTACATGGCTGAACCCATTGGTTTCATATTCGCTAAACTTCTAGGTAGCAAAGAAATTGAAACTAAATAGAAGCTCACTCAAAAATCTTAACTAAGCATCAACCTCTCTGTCTTTTTGTACAACTTCCAATGGCCCTGCAGCGCTACCTCTGCCCCTACCTGCTGATGGCAGTGCATCTGGCAGTTTTCTGAATTTGGGACCTTCGTGCAGGCAGCTTCAGGATACAAATCAAATGTAAATTGTATGACACTTTGATACAATTAGCTTGTTGGACTGTCAAGACGCCTTCAAAAGTTTCACTTAAACTTTTCTGTGAAATTATGCCAGTTCTTGAAAGAACTGAGATAAAGTAGATTGAATTTCAAAAATATTATTTTTTCTTTCTGTCTTACAGGAGGGAAAATTGGTATTTTCTAATCGAAGACTTATGCACACCAATTAATAAAATGCTCTCTTTTTTATCAARAGCAAGACAGGTAAGATTGTGTTAAATGCAGCCCTATGGCAAATTATTGACCTTGGCCTACATGACCTACTTTTGCAATAACCAGTGCTGCAGCATCTAAAGAACCCTCCCAACAAAACACAGAAACTGACCAGAAGTTCTTTTTTGACCTATCTCAGATTCAATGTCAAATGTATTTTCTTTAATTGCCTAATTTTGGGGGCATTTGCAATACCATCTTGTTGATAATCACRTCTCACTTGAGATTAATTATTTAAAGAAGAAACATTGATGTTTTAAAGATAAATGCTACTCAAAACACAATGTATTTCACATTGTTTCATAACCAAAAAATATAATGTATTGAAACCTCTTCCTCAATCATTACTGCATTACATAATTTCTTATTTTTAGTAGAAACTTCATATTCAGTAAGCGAGGTATAGACAGTACCTTTCAAAAGAGAAACTTCATGGAACCACTCAAAATTAGGTGTCTGAAATAAACTACTCATATGATGATATTTGTTCACCATATCCTTGCTACTTCAACTGACATAGAATTTAATTAAAATATGGTGTTTTTATAAAAAAAAAAAGATAATTGAAGCATTGTTTAAGTTGTTTTAGTGAATAAATCAGTCATATCTCATTCAATCCAAAGAACAATAAAAGATTATCTTTACTTATATTTGAAATCTTTATTCAATTATATATCCAAGCAAAATCCAGATGTCTCAGGACAATATTTTTTGCATATATTAAATAGCTCGTTTGTTCCTTTTGTTTACTTACTAAATAAAGATAAATGCTACTGTCATTTTGTTTTGTTTTGCAACAATCACCAAGTATATAAACTAATATCGGATTTACAACTCACCAATTCACTAGCTTCTCTAACATTTCTTTGAGAGGATCTATTTTTTCTGTTTGACAGTATTGTCAGGAGACTTACCTTAGCCTCTGTATTTTTATCTGCAGCAGGTAATATATTGTGTTCTACTTCTATTGTCAAAAAAACCAGCATTGGCATAGTCAGTAAAATTTAATGGCTTGTTCTACAATTACATTATTTTTCCATAGTCTATCATTAAGTTGCTGGCTTTAATCAAACCTACAAGGTAATCATAATATATATTTGAAGTTACTCTGAAAATAAAGATTATCCTTTACATGAATAATTTATACCAAATATTACACATACATAAGAAGGTGTTTTGCCAATAGCTCTGTTACTTAACCCCTTTGCAATTTTTTAAACACTTCTACAAATCCAGTGAAAATAATTACTACATAAGAGTGRATTTCAGAATATGTGACAGAGGTAAAAAATGCACACAGCTTCTTCTGCTTTTATCTGGTGCTTTAATATTATTGAAAAATTCCATAAAAATTCGCTTCTTTGAGCTGATATGAGTGACCATTTAATTTTGTGTCACTGAAAGTTTGTATTAAATTTGTCTTAAGGTGTTAGGTGCATTAATTTGTTAAATCTAAAAATTCAGAAACATTTAAAATTATCACATGTGCAACCTCACAGGAAAATATGGGGKTTTTTTTACTCCTTTAGTAAGACTTCAACTTAATTTAATTCCTCAGCAAAGAATCTTGGTGGAAAATACATGGGTTTTGTTCACATTAAAAATCCCTCTATGCTTTATTGAAAGTTGGCCCTTTTCCACAAAGAGGGCCTTATATTCCAGAACATTTAATGTGGCTGTAGTGTTAAAAAGAAAAGATTCTGACAAATACATATATACATGTGTATACATACACATGTATATATACGCATATATGCATATATATATATAATATATAAACAT
The DNA here is from genome assembly GCA_014549065.1 of Cardinalis cardinalis. Lineage (NCBI taxonomy): Eukaryota > Metazoa > Chordata > Aves > Passeriformes > Cardinalidae > Cardinalis > Cardinalis cardinalis. The sequence goes on from JACDOX010000251.1 coordinate 250,131, forward strand.
ATATACATATATATGCAAAGGTTGCTATTAAAAATAAAAATAAAAATAAAAATAAAAAAAATAAAATTTTCTTTTGCAGTCCTGCTTTTTTGGCATTCATTACCAAGGTTTTCTTCTGGTCTGAGCTAGTTTTATACCAGGCTTGCCTACAGCTCATGCTGGTTGATGGTAGAGTAAATCTGGCACAACACTGGGAAAAAAACAGGATATAGTTTACACTAGAGAAGAAACTAAGTATAACACTGGATATAGGAATCAGAGTCTAAGTCTGGTATAATAGAGCAAACCAGCAGATTAAGCAGTTATCCAAATCCAAAATACATTTTAAACTAACTAAAAAGCCAAGAAAATGAAAGGATTTTGTTCTTCATACTCTTGAATCCAATCCCTACCCTTTGTTTTTTGGTAGCCTGGCTAATGATGAAAAACAGGCATGAAAGTAGCCCTGACTTGGTTAGCAAGCATGAATTTTTCTTTGCCGTCTTCAAGTAAAACAGATGTTGCTTAGCCAAGGAATTTCTGCCATTCTGTTTCTCACTTAAATTACATGCTTTAATCTCTTCCTTAGTATTTTTTAAAACCCATTTTACCCTTAAAGATCCTGGCATGCTACAATATGTTACTTCCAGGTGACACCAAATTCTTTCAGCTTGGCACTTTAAAGTATAAATTTTTTCACTTTCCCATTCCTATATTTTTTGGGGGATTATTCCTGTTACTGCTTAACAACTGAATGTTTTGAGTTGTCCTATGTTAGTTGAAAAAAATCTCTCCATCTCTGCATGGTGTTGAATGTACCAAGTGTCATTGCACTTTTGTGTTGATGTTCTGTCTCCTTTTTTTTCCTTCACAAAAGCTTCCATCTGAAACTGGCAGAGATAGGAAGCTGCACTTATGAACCATGTGGCAGCTGGTTGCTACTTGGTGCATCTCTTCCTTGCTGTCTTATGACTAWCCTTATTTTTCCCCTATCATGGAATGGATGATGTAGGGTTATAGTTGCAGCATTTAAGTGGAAAGAAATCATTATGAGAGACAACTACTGAAAGGCACACCGTTACTTTGGTACTAAAATTTGGAACCAGCTAGAAACATCGAGCTTGGTGAAAGCAGCCTCAAGATCACACAAATCCAAACCCTAGAATAATGGAATCAACTTAAGAAAAAAGTCCTTGTGTTCTTCCCTACACTTTTGTGGTATATTGCTTCAATATTTTAGATATCACAAGTTTTCCATTCCATTTCAAAAAGCAATAGATTCTCAAACTTCCAAGCTCCCTTTCTCACCTTCAACAGCAATCTTAGGAACGTCAAAGTAGAAAAAGAATCCCATCTGCCTAGATTGCGTGAAAGAGAGGGGTGCCAATCTGCTGGTATACGCATATGAGGTGAGATTCAACACAAATACAAAATACTAGTTAAATCTCTATGTGGAAAAAACAAATCAGTTTCAGCACTGTTCTCTGCTAGGTTACTAATGGCTGTAAGCAAAAGATAATTTGGAAATAAAATTCTCCATAGAAACTGATGATGGTCAAGATCTAAGATATGGCAAAAAGAGATTTTCAACTCTATTTCTTACATGAAGATAAATTTAAAAATTCCCAATTGAGCGAATTAAAGCAAAAGGCCTTAAGCTGTAGATGTCTTCATTGTATTACTAGTAGCTTTACATCTAAAACTAAAGGAAGATTTTTCTAAAAGACTTCTAGAAGAGAAACAATAAATCATATTAATTTGGATTCAAGGCTGACAAATTTAATTCCTAGATTAGCATAATGAAACCGACAGGAGTTTCTGGTACAAAAGGTACAAATCGCTTCTTACTTTCAGATGCTTCATTCTTCATGTTCATGTGCAAATATACATAGATTACTTAATAAGGTTAACTCTGATTATTCTTTACATGATTCTGTCATACATTACTACTATGTCAGAAATCTACAGTTTTGGAAATCTATAGTGTTCTATAGAACCCTGTATCCACCAAAAAGGAAAAAAAAAAAAATTGCTATCCTTCTTTACTGCTGTATAATCAGGTTATGGTGCCATTATTACTGCCGCTAAATTTTCTGTATAATATTTCTGCTGGTTTGTCAGCATTTGTGCCATTTGTGTTGGATAACCTGAAGAAGAAATAAATAACTTGTGATTCTGTCTTGGTTCTGCAAGAAAATTGACAGTGCCAGAAAGAGWCTGTTTGTGAAAAAGCCACACACAAATATTTTTAATAATTCTTAAAACAGATAGATCTTTTCATATGGAATCAGCATACAGACTACGTGGTCTTAGATTTTTACTTTTAATTCAGAACTTTGAGGTTTATAGGTAGATTTAGTGTAGTGTTAAATAAGAGTTTCAGATTCCTGTTCTCTGCAGGTAGCAGTTAGTTGTGGTTTTAATCTCATAAAAAGTTCTCTGTTCTCATATCCTCTATTGTCTTCAATGGAAAACAAAGTTGGTAGCAGAAAACAAGGAAATAAATACTAAAATATCTTAATTTTGCAAGTGACTAAACTAAATCTCATGGCCCAGAAACGGAAATATTTCTCAAGTGTTGGGTTGTGTTTGTTAAGTTGTTCTGTTCTCCCCCTTGCCTGAGTTGGTTTATTCTGTTCCCCCTAAGTTATAAATGGTTCTGCCCTGGTTCTCCCTCCCCTCACAGTTAAGTGTCTGTCACCCTAGTCCCCAYGGTGACAGATRTATCAAGTTATTCTCCTCCCCGGTTGCCCTGGAAACCCCATGTATCCTTCCCTCAGTCCCTCTCCAGCGCTCTGTCAGTCACTCCTTGCCGCTACCCTTCCCTCCAGAACCTTCTACCAGGGGCTTGGGGTGATTGGTTCAGAGGCTGGGCCTCCTCCTTTAAGTTCTTTCTATTGGTCCTTCCCTTATGTCACTCTTATGTACTCCACTCCCACCTTGACTCCCATTGGTTTCTCCTTGTTTCCACCCCCTACCGCCCACTCCCTTTATAAGTGATTGTATCATYGMTCTCCTCYTCTTYGGTTCTYAGCTSCCTTTGGTTTGTGTTYGCTGSACTTGCCCAGACCAAAGAGTGCTCTCCTCGTTCCTGCAGCAAGTAGCTTATTGGCGGCCAYGTCTCCTACCAAGGCAGCACTGCCGCTTCCAAGTGGGGTGCTGGCCTTAGGTGCTGTACCCGACAGCAGAGTTGGGAGAGTGCCCCCCTGACTGCAAGCRGTGCTGGCCAGCTTGCCGGGACRTAGCACCAACACCCGCCAACCGCTTCACTCAAGCAGAGACTTCTGAAATCCTTGTCTGTATACAGCCTCCAACTTCCATCTTTCCTCTTCAAAAAGGCCATTCAGGTGATGATGGATAGTAACTGAAGAGTCAAAAGGACAATTCAAGTTTAAATAGACCTCAGATCAGACCAATATCTTAGGGCTTTAACAAATCTGATCTTGAGTGTGTTAAGGACTAGAGATTGCACAAACTTGTCACACAACATCTCATATTCACTGTTCCATGGCGGCTACAGCTCAGGCAGCCGTTAATTGCCACAACCCAGCACCTCTTTCCAGTGAAGAATAGATCCATCTGTGTTGCCCTTAGTTGTGCCAACCAGTGTCTGTATCATGTAGTTTTTCTTGAAACTCTTCAGAAATCTCCTTAACTTTTCACATCTCTACACTGTCCCTCTAGCTGATGTCAGGGAATCTTGAGTCTTCAATAAACACCAGTTTCTGTGATCCCAAGACTTCTAGAGCTATTCAGCTTTTCACATCTTGATCCTGACCCTGTAACTGTCTACCCCCACACTCTTGTCCCCTCGTATCTCTTCTAAGATTCTGATCCACAGATGTTAATCAGATGCTCATCAATTCCGTAGAAGCACTCTAGGCTTCTGAGCTAATCTTTTTACCAGACCGCAATCCTGTCCTCTTCTCTCTGCCTGTTTTGGTGGTGGACYGATTAGGCAAAGTTAGGTTGRCAGTTGCACTCAATGATCTTAGAGGTCTTTTCCAACCTAAACAATTCTAGGATTCTATCACTCTCCCTCTGTCTTYGTGTGCTCTCCCTCTGCCCGAACAGGCCCTGAGAGCTGAATCCCCTCTCCAGACCTTCTCTGGGCCCAGGATGGTGCTCTGCTGTGGTCTTTCACCACTTGTATGAGCMAGGAGCAGCTCCTGCCCCCTCCCCGTGTATGCCTCTGCACAAACAAATGCATTTGTTGGGTACTGCTGGGAGCTGATATCTGRGCTGGCACGCAGTGCAGGGTGTCTCCCTAGCACTCACTGAACGGGGATTATCACTAACTCTTCAGGAGTCAGCTGAAGACAGAAGGGTAAAGTGTCCTTTGACCACAATATCTGATGGACACTACCAGAAACAGGATTTTTGCTAATAGAAGTAAAAGCCTCTAGGMGCTCTGTAGCAGCTGCACCAGCCCACACCAGCACTACCAACACACACCCTGAGGCTCCCAGAATTTCTCAGAAGATCTGGAAGCAGAATTCACRAACTTCTGTGCAAACCACTGTGGCTGCTAGCAACATCTGTTTACATCACTTATTCACCGAATAAGCTTACAACAAGGCATAACTAAAGGATGATCAAAATTATCATCTTTTCATCAAAACAGACAGTGCTATAAAAAMTAAATTCTTCGGTGGAAACATYGCTTTTTTCCAGTGTTTCAAGATCTAAAGGAAATATTTCTTTTATCTTTTTAACTCCACTGATTTTGACTTCACTTTCAGGTCAAACATTTAGTTGAATAAAATACTTTATGTTAATGATTTTAYTCAATAGGATTATTAGATATTTTCTCATCAATAAGACGTGCAGCAACCCTGYAAAAAATTAACTTACTAACGCTGACCTTTGGACATGTCTTAATTGAATCTTTTATTACTGTTTCTATTTTGTGARTATTTTATCCGTTGGGCTTGATTTTGAACAAAAGAACATCTTCAGACAYTGAACTTTCCTAAGGAAGTCTTTAAGATGTGAACTTTCCTAGTGACTCTACTACAGAGCATTGATCATCTTCCCAAAAGTACACAACTTGGAGGAAAGGAAGGAAAATACMAATAATATTGTCAGAGCCAAGAAATCCTCCAGAAAAACAGATAACAAAACAATRTTTGCCTATGTGCAGAAGTCAATAACTGTATTACAAATTGATAAATAAGCACATACAGTGTTTGAACACAGTTAGTGATCCTTTCAGCAGGGAAATACCATTTTTTAATTAAAATGCAGTTCATCATATTAATGAAAAGGTACTATTTTTGGTTAATAATTTTGGAAAGGATGTTAAGAACTCAGGATGTTTTCATTCTGCAAGAATGTGTCCAGAGTATGAACAGACAAGAAAGTAAACAAGGGCAAACCTGGAACTGGTGAAAAACAATATTTTGAAACAAACTAGATTTGTGTAACGCTGTCATTTTAGAAAGGTATATTGAACTTCCCAGCAATGGTATTTTCAATGACAGCATACTCTGAGACTTATCTCAAAAATTTCTGCCTTATATTCTTTTCTATATCCCCAATCAGGTTAGCAACTATAAACAAAAAATCTAAGCTATAGCAGGAAGTTTGTTGCCCTCAGATAACCTGTGCAGAAATAACATTTCTATACCCTAAAAATATTCCCAAGTGACAAAATATGCATTCACATCAGGAAATTTACATCATAAAGACTRTATAATTTAAGCATTGTTATCCTCTCCAAAGGCTTCTAATTCCACCTTCCTAAAATTTTGCTGAAGTTGCCTTTTCTCCCCTAATCCATTTTGCCAGTCCTTTTCAGATATTTCAAGCCACAGTATGATTTTGCAAAAAGTGCTTCTAACACTAGTGGCAGATTTTTGCACAAGGAGTTAGAAACAGATCTGTAAAAATGCTGGCTGTATTTTTCTAAAAGTTTAGTTGTTTTTTTTTTCTCTCTACATCCACTGCCACTACTCTACATACACCCTTTAACACCAGACTTTCATATTCATCTTTTCTTCCCAGTGTTCCTTTTATCCTTTACCAGAAGTGGTAGATGCCAGGTGATATAATAAAGCACTCTTCAAAAATTATTCTCTTTTTTCCTGATTCCACTTATGAATTGATGTCTTGTTCATTTCATACTTGTATACTTAGCTCTTAAGCAATTCTTTCCTTTACAAGACTCAGACATGGATTTAACCTTGGACTTCAGGAGAGGTAAYTGGCCTGCTGGAAAGCAGCTCTGTGGAGAAGGACCTGGGGATTCTGCTGGACAAGAAGCTGTCTTTGCCCCAGCAGTGTGTCCTTGTGGCCAAGAAGCTCAGTGGTATCCTGGGGTGCTTTAGGAAGAGCGCTGCCAGCAGGTCAAGGGAGGTGATCCTGCCCTTTGTCTCAGCCCTGGTGAGGACAAATCTGGACTGCTGTGTCCAGTTCTGGGCTCCTGGAGAGACATGGAGCTCCTGGAGAGGGTCCAGGCTCCAGGCTCTGAAGTTGATTAGAGATCTGGAGCATCTATGAGGGAGTAGTTTAGCCTGGAGTAGAGAAGAGTGTGAGGGGATCTTACCAATGTATASAAATACCTTTAGGGCAGGGGGGCAAGAGGATGGAGCCAGGCTCTGCTCAGTGATGCCCAGCAACAGGAAAGGGGACAACAGGCACAAACTGAAAGACAGCAAGTTCCATCTAAAAATGCGGAAAACTTCATTACTTTGTGTGTGACCCAGTACTGGAAGAGGCTGTCTAGGCAGGTTTTTGAGTACTCTTCTCTGTAGGTATTTGAAAACCTGTCTGTATGTGATTTTGTGCAACCTGCTGAACCCGCATCATCAGAGGGGTTGAACTACATAATCTCCAAAGGACTGCTCCAACCTCAACCATTCTGTGAATAGCTCAGGTCTTTAGCYTGTATATTAATGACATATATGTATTCTGGAGCGTCCATCTTTTGAGGAGACACTGCAGGAGCTRGGCCTATAAGTCTGGAGAAGAGAARACTAAGAGGTGATCTYCTCAAAATGTATAACTCAAAGGCATTTGTSAAAAGGATGGTGCCAGACACTTTTCAGTGGTGCTCAGAGGCAGGATGAGGAACAATGGCTATAAACTGAAACACAAGATGTTCCACCTCTATGTGAGCAAAAACTTCTTACATTGAGGTTGGCAGAACACTGGAACAGGCTGCCCAAGATGGTCATGGAGTCTCCTTCTCTGGAAACATTCACAACWCACCTGGATGTGCTCCTGTATAACCTGCCCTAGGTGACCCTCTCTTGGCAGGGGGGTTGAACTACATGGTCTCCAGAGGGCCCTTCCAACTCTATGAATTCTGTAATTCTGCAATATTGTCAGATTTYAGCAAGTTTACAATATTGTTAGCAATGGGACTGAACTATTTAATGCCAAGTTTTTCACTAGATGGCTTTGTWCACAACTAAATAGATAATTTTTGGAATGGCAAAGCAGTATTATTTTTTTCTCATTATTAGTGGAAATGTCTACTATATGTGGAAGGGTCAAGCCCTATTAATGCAAAATGGCTGCAGAAATTGSATTCCTAATGGTCTCTAAAATATCMTATTTTTAAKATTATAAGTCATARTTCAAGTCTATCRAATTCAGTTGCACTATACATGTAGATAAGAGTTTAGACAGGCTTTGTAATAARCTGAATCTTCTATTCCCATAATTAAATAAAAATTTGACAAGTGATTTGACATCAACTCTCTTTTTACACAGGAATTTTATCTTTTTTTCTTTTCCACCAAATACAGTGTGGATTTTTAAGTCTACAGAGATCATTATTCAATCCARTTCTCACCCCAGTATCCTTATAATTTTTAAATTTCTCCAACTAAAGCAGCAGCTAGTGTCAATGTATCATTTTTCTTATGCTTTCATAAACRTAAGAGAAGTTCTGTGATTTTCACATATATTTTGTTCAAGCTCTGAGCTAAGATTGAGTCAATTAGGGTGATTTTCCTAGTTAGACATAAATATGTAACAACTCTAATCTCTGTTTAATTAYATAAATAGCTTATATTTAGTTCTTCTGAAAATACTTGAGAAGGTTATGCTATACATAAATGCTCTATTTCAATCCTTCTTTTCCATATACCTGCATTTTACATACATCTTCACTACTGCTGACAAGTTTCACAGACCCCTTTGTATCAGACCCTGTTATGTACCTACATGAAAAGGAAGATCCAGGTTCCAGACAGTTTGCAATTTGAACATAAGACAAGAGACTACATGAGGATATGAAATGACAGCAACATATATCAAAACAGTAGAAAAACAATGGCCAGTAAGACAAGCTTTGGCCACTTCTAATAGTCTAAGTTACTTCACAGGTTTTAGTAGATATTTGAAAAWTTTTTTGTGAGATGTGCTGGCCCTGTGCAGATTAGGGATGAGGGAYGTTCTTAAAAGCAGTAAGAGGAGCATTTATCATAAAAATATTCTAACTAGCTGAGCTATCTTAGCTTCTTCCATCAATTTTTCAGCAAAGTTCAATTTGTCAAAAGCTTTTCTGCAAGTTTTCAACTTGAAGACCTAAGCTTGGTGTAGCAGATGTCAGTCAGGATGGAAACAAAAAATATGTACACGTTTGTGCTGAGGAGGGTCACTGACCCTTGCTTCTCCTGATCAGCAATGTAACACTGTTTGCCTGTCCAAAGGACACAGGTCTATTACAGCTGCTGCTAGAGATGATGTTGTAATCACTGTAGTTTCCAGTGATTCTGTTCCCAGGCAGATTAACTCAAGACCTGAAGAGAGCAAGTAATATGAGCAACTACTGGTGGTGTTCCTTCAGCAAAATAGTTGTAGATTTAACTTGCAATGATACCTATGCTTAGGTCCTGAATGTTGTCCAACTAATTTTACATACACATCAGTCATACTGATAAGGTGATTATGTCTTATCAAACTTCCTTTTTTCTCCCCAGAAGTTTAATGCAACAATTAAAATAAGAGGATAATCCTGTGTTTAGAATAAATCTTTAGTTACATCTAAATTATTATTTCATTTTTTTCATTTTTTTAATATTGCACAGATAATTTGGAACAAAGTTCAATAAAGTTCACTTTATAAATTTATATTCACACACCCCTTTTATACTGATTTCTTCTTTGTGTAAACTTAGAGTGGGGAAGATGGGGTAGAAGTCCATTTTCAGTTTTAATTTGCACTGTTAATCTCAAAGGCTTCTGAACTACAAGGGTAGAAGATAAATTCGTGCTGAAATTTTTGAATTTATAAATTAAATTCTGAAAGAAATTATCCACTGTCAAGCTGTGAAGAGCATTCTACAGTATAACTTTTTGACCAGAAATGAAATAAAAATGCTGCCAAACCACTTAAATAGTGTATTTAAGAAGTCTGTGCTCTGTTACAAGATCTACCAAGACAAGTTTTGTGAAGTTGGAGATTTGCCTAGGCAACACCCTGCAAAAAGACACAAAACCCTCAACAACCCAGGAAGGACATAGAGGGTTTGCTCAAGGCACGTGTGTTTCCAAAAGTCAGAAAAAAACCAAAAGCAGAAACCCCTTCCTTGTAAATAGCAAAGGAGAAACCACAGTGCCAGTCATGTTACATATTGGAAAAGAACAAAACTCTACAAACCCATACTGCAGAAYGGAAGGATTCAACATTCACGTTCCCTTAGATAGTGGAGAAAGAAGTATTCACTGCAAAACCCATGCTTGTTTTAGGAAGTCCATCATGTTCAATGGACACTACATTTGCTACACTTCAGGAAAAGTAGAGTGAAAATGCTTACATTTTCCATGGAATTCAGACATTGAAAAACTGCCTCCTGCACACAGCCCACCTAGTTCAAGTCCCTAAATTCTCGCACCTGATTGAGGAGGAATAAATCCAGCACCTTGCTGCCTTCAGATGATGCTGATACCCAAGGGAGGGATGATGGAGTTAGGTGAAGTTGCAGAAATTTGATATCTCAGGTCTATCTACGCCTCTTTGGATTTGTTTGTTTGTTTGAAAGATTTCTGAAGCTTTAACTTCAGCCAGACTGTTGTACTGCACCTCTGAAGTCAAAAATGCACGGGAGCAAATACGAGTTTTGGGAGCAAGAAGATTTCTTCTGAACTTTCATATTACATGCCTTTATGTTTTGTCTTCCGTGTTTTTGGTTTTGAAATAAGGGAAGTGGTGTAATGTCTAGAATGTTTCAGTTTCAAAAATTCTGGTTTTACATCTTTATGATTTACCTTGAATAAGGTATATTCAGGGATGCTAAATGGGATCTTCAACCTTTTGTACATCTCCAGATGCATAATGAGGATCGCAATATCTCATTCATAGCAAACGGCCCTTATCAATAGAAAATTCTCAACATCACAACAATTGTATTTATTATTTGCCCGCATTTCTGTTTGAGTCAGAGGAAAAGAAGGCAGTATCTCTTTCCTTTCCTTTCCACTTTCCCCTTAAAAAACATTTTTTTTTYATTACAGGGCAGAATTGTCATATGCAGAGCTCAGAAAAGGAAAGAGATTAATCTAAAGCACACTGAATTATTAGTAACCTGGACTGATTGAAAATTCTGTTTTCTAGATTAGTTGTAGCTTCCTTGTAACTAAAAAGGCAGCTTAAATTAAAAAAAAATGTTTGAGTCAAATAATCTGCTAAAATAATGGTGAAGACAACTCTGCTTTTCCTTAACCCTCCTAATCTTATGTCTATTTCTAGCTTTTCTCTTTATTATGATAAGGGCTTTAAATTAYATACTTCTAACACCTTCTTAATTTTCTGCTTTTTTCTTTTTAATTTCCTAAAGCCAAAACTGGTTYTGAACCTATCTATCTGGCTTATCTCATTATAACTGTCTGATTGGAATTATCTTCCCTATGGCTTTGCTAAACCCATATATTACTTTGCCTCTGGGAATCTTCAGTCTAGTACCTTGTCTATTTTTTTTTCTTTTTCTCTTTTTTTTTCTTTTCTTGNNTTTTTTTTTTTTTTTTACATTACCTTATGAAACAGATTTAGGAATGATATTTTCTTATCACCTGAGTACCAAAGTTGGCTTTATCATGCGTCTCACTGAGTTTGCACACAAATGGCGTCTTTACAGGCAACAAGGAATATAAATAAACTTGAGCACTCAAATCTCTTACATACTAAAGCAAACAGAACATTGTGTGTTTGTTTGTTTTCTAAGTGAATGAAACATCCATAAAATTGACAGCAAATACATGGAACAGATTTATGCAATTATGGCTTGAAAGTCAGACAATAATATAATCTATATTATTTAAGTTGGATTAGCACTAGTGCCAATACATTTATCACCCTTTTCCCTTGTGACTTTGTTCAGAAGTTTCAGAAGTCAAGGGAAAGAAATTTGTTGATGTCAATGAACTTTGGATAAGGTTCAGACTGTTACTTGTTTTTTCTGTTCTGGTAACTAAGAAAGCACTTCTTTCTTTTTCAAAGCAATAAGTTATTTCCTTYGCAGACTCCAATTCTGCATACTGTCAGCATAAAGACTAAGCAGCTGACAGCATTTCTCAAACCATGATATTATGCTAATTTCTGACGCAACTGAAAGCAGACTGTGTGAAGTGTTTGTTGTAGATCACCTGTTTGCAAAGATGCATTTTTTCTCAAGTGACCAGTGTGCTGAATGAGGGTTCTCTCGCCAAAGCTTTGTATCCTATGTAAGTGGCCAAGATCATCAGTGGCAAGTATGAGTTAAAGTGTTTGTGACAGAAGTATCTGACCTTTTAGCAATAATAATTATCCACCTTCTAAAAAATATGGCAGGTCTAAAAGTATCTGTGGTTCAGTCACCAAAAAAACCCAAAAAATCAAACCAAAACCAAAGCAATAAAATTCAACTTTTAGACTGGCAAGTTACTATATATTTCTTCAAAAGACAGAATGAATGCCACTAATATTAATTCATTATTTACCTTTTTAAGAAATTATGAACAAAGATCTATCATCTGCATATAAAAGACATGTACATGTATTTCCAGAAATGGAAACAACCTGGATAAAGTCTTGGAGACATAACTCATATTTTATGGAGCATATCATTGTATTTGGTTGTTTACGAGATGCAGAATGGCATGACAAATGAGGTGTGACACAGCAAGTCAACTTTAAAATAAAACAAAACTATTTCTGGATCTGTTATTTTGGATTATGTCTCAACAAAACAGATCCATAGGAATGGAATGATAAAATATTCAATGCATTTGAAATGTCAAGGGTTGTGGTAGTTCAGCTAGAATTAAAGCCCAGTGGAGGTAAGTTTGGCTTTCCAGCTACAGGATGGATTTTAGTTCATTCCTAACACCTAATTACAGTTTAGTGTACCTTCAAGAAGTTGAAAACAATTACAACCATTTATGGAAACATATTTCCAGTCACTTGCATTCACTATGTCCTCAATACTGAAGACTAGGAACTATTCTTGAACATATTCATTTTGTGGAATCAGGTTGTATACCAAGAACATACAATAACATCAGAGATGAGAGATATTCRGTTCTTAACTACATAAGTGATATATTAGAGTGAAAAATATCAGAAACAACCAACTAGCTTTGGATGTTTTAAGTAATGTGATAAATACTGCCTATTGTGTTTTTTAAATTCTCATAAGAACCGTGACACAAGTRAATACTCCTCCCAAAAATTTTTTACATAAGTGTCTCTGATAATGGCATAAGATTCAATTAATTCAATTGAAATTATGAGTACATTATTATAAAATCAGTTTAGAACTACAATTATGCTGTAAAAAGTCTTAGAGGCAAGGTACACTGCATTTGATCTGTGAAGAGTAATCAGGGGTAAGGAATTTTTTCTCTGCTTTCTTGTTTTCTTGTGTTCATAAAAGCAAATACAGAGCATAACAAACATAAATATCAAAGTACAGCACTATTCTTTTAATATAAAAACACTACATTTGAAAACTGCTACTTAATTATTAAAACCAGTTGAATCTCTTAGAAGCTTTTTCTCTGCCACACTCCTGTGAAAGCTGGCTGGGAGTCCTGACTGCAGACTATCATACCTCTCTCTCACCAGTTAATAGCAGATCCTAGGAAGTGCTTAAAAGGATATATATTGTCAGAGGCATTCTGTTGAGGAGGAAGCCTTGATTTAAGACTGACCATACTGAGAAACTTGAAAATAGATGCCCAAGGTGCGCATAGTTTTATGGGTTTCTGTGTTTTGCTTTGAGATTAAGGCAAAACAAGAAAGAATTGTCGGGGAAAATCAGTTCTGTATCAAATCTTTGCTATCCCTTCAATACAAATTCATATTGCTGGCAACATCAGCAATCTTATTTATCAATCCACTTACAAAACATGAGAAGAATTTATAGAGATCATAGAAATTCTTCTTCCACAAGAGTGAACAATGACAGGAAAAGAGGCAATAAGCRCAAGTTGATTCAGGGAAAAATCTCTTTGCATATAAGAAAAAAACGTCTTCACCATGAGAACAGTTAAACAATGAGATGAGTAGCCCAGAGATGTGATGTAATCTTCCCCATTGGAAATATCAAAGAGCTGACTTGACAGAGCCCCGAATAACCTAATCTAAGGCCCTGCTTTCAAAGGAAGATTACACTACACGATCTCCAGATGTTCCTTCCAGCTTAAAAGTCTCTATGATGTTATAAAAAGCAACATTTACTATCATCCAGGTTTTCTAGGTTCTTTGTGGTGGTATGTYGCAGACATCTTTTTATGAAAATCCTTTCCTTATGATTTTTTCCTCCTGAGAAGCTGAGAGGTTTCAGGAACAAAATGTAAACGATGCTTGCCTGCTGCTGGGGAATGCAACAGGTGCATCTGTGATTGGCCCATCTTGGATGTTTGGAATTAATGGCCAGTCACAGCCCAGCTGGCTCAAACTCTCTGTCYGAGCCACAAACCTTTGTTATTCATTCCTTTCTATTCTTAGCTTAGCTAGCCTTCTGAGATGAAACCTTTTCTTCTATTCTTTTAGGATAGTTTTAATGTAATATATATCATAAAATAATAAATCAAGCCTTCTGAACATAGAGTCAACATTCTCATTTCTTCCCTCAACATAAGACCCCTGTGAACACCGTCAYAGTGGTGTTTTTATTTTTATATTTCAAGAGATGCTAAACTACCATAGCTACAAGAAACTTTGAGAATAATCTAGACCAGAAGCCTGTTTTAAGGCAGCATCAATGGTACCAAATATCACACTGAGAGACACAAGCACTGTTGCTGAATCTTAAAAGCCTTATTTGACCAATGCCTTTCAATTGTTACTGCAAGGAAACAGTCATATTCCTTGCAGCTAAATTCAAGCTTTCTCACTGCAGTTTAAACCTATTATCTTTTCTTTCAAAAAGTTCTTGGTGCAATTATTATTTTTCTTAATGAGTTTTAAATGTATTTTATAATGTCCTCCCTCTGACTCTTCTTCAAAGAAAGCATCTTCATTCTGCCTTTCCTGATGAGTGCTGGCCCTGGATGTTTAAAATAGGAAAGTACACAGTTCTCTCTATGGAGACAGTTGTCATAAAGGACTTGGTGCATAGTGTTGTCCTCCCCCCACCTCTTCACTGAAATCATTGGGAATTAAGCACATAAGTACTGCTATAGAAATCTGCCCTAAATATAGTAATTGTTCAATGTAATGACTGGATTTCTTTGTTAACTCACCTTTTTGTCTGTGGGATATTTGCAGAGGGATATTTTCCTGTAGCAAAATTTGCTTCTTAGTTTTACCTGTATATAGTTTAGGCAGTGTCAAAGCTGGTTTATGAAGGCTCTAAAATCTGAAATAAATAATATTTTAGTGATAGGTAAACAAAAGGAAACTCAAATGGAAGATTACTTAAGTTTTGTTTCAAAGCTGTGACCTTTCAAATAATCTGCACACAAATTTTTTTCTTTTTTTCCGTTCTTTTCATTGCCTTTGATTGTGAATAAGTGGAAAAAACCCACTCCAACAGCTCACAGTCATTCATATATATAAACATTATCTAATGTAGTGTTAGCAAGCTCAGGATAGAAATATTGCCATAAAGTACTAAGGGTTGCAAATGAGTTAATGTGCTGTATAACTGAGCCTGAATACAAATGTAAATCCTTGCAGGCTATTCATAGGTTTAAGCTCAACAGCCATTAAAATTATTTCTAGGTATTTTAGCCTATATCTAATTGTAGCCTTGTCTAAATTTTACTGTGCCATGCATAAAGGTGCAGAAAGCATGACCTAGATTGAATAGTTCAAAGAGAAAAAAACACACAGGGGACACACTGATGTTAGCATCCTAACTAGAAAATGAAACAGTTAAGCAGAGATGAAATATTTTTGTACCATAATAGAGAAATTGTTCTAAGCATACCTGGCAATGTCATCAATCACCATCTCTTCCATGGAGAAAAAAAAAAGGTTTATAGTGTTCAAAAATATCAAAGTTTTACCTTACTCAGGAGCAACATTGGGACATATCTATTAATTTTATTACAGGTCAGAAATAGAGGCAGAACAAACTAGATATTTAAATAAGATTAAATACCCTAGTTAAACTGACAAGAGACAAGAAAAATAGTAAAGAATGACACTGGATATTCCTGTATGCCAATGCAAAACATAAAAAATAAACTCACACAACAATTCATTGGTATTTTAATCTAACAAAAACTGACTTGTACTATATAAAAATATCTTTGATTATGAAGGATTACTAAAGTACTTCAGAAATGTAGCAACCATGAAAAAATCCACATTTATTACGGTGGAGAAAGCCACTAGATATTATTTGCTGTATGTTTATCAAATTATTTGTCATCCTTTAGAACAATTACAGCTTTTCTATAGGAAAAAAATATCCAATGGGTTTCTACTTTACTTCAGCACATAGCATGCCCTGTGGTGAAATAAATATGTTTGAGGTCCATTCCTGCAAACTGATCATATTTAGTGTAAGCTGATACATATTTGAATGAAAGTTGAAATATTAATGTATAACAGAAAATATTTTCCTCCTAAAGTTCCATTAATAATAGATGGGAGAATGATTTCCTACTGCCAATTGTGACACAACAAAACATACAAGTAGTAAGTATATCATTAATATTGAAGCCTATGGTCCACACACAACAGAAGATTAAGCAGAGCAAGAGTTATAGATCAAATCAGGGTAAATCTTCACAGCTGATTGGTTTGTATTTCTTCTGAGATTGTTGCAACAGGTCAAAATCCAAAAACAGTTACACAAAAAGAGGGGGGAAAAAAGCAAATGGAAAGAAGGGATGATATTAAATTCAAAAACCCACAGATTCTTTCTATGAAGACTACATTGTATCTAAATTATTTTTGTAGAATTACAAGACCAGTCTTGTATGAGACTGGTCTTGTAGTTCTAAAAGAACAATAAATAGTTATAAATAATATAATAACAATTATTTATATTAAATAAAAATAATAAAATAATGTGTGTTTAATGCCTTTCAGAGGGGAAGCAGAAAATAGGGGACACAGAAAGGTCTCTGAAGAGRTTGCTTTCCTAGTCATCCAAACCACCAAGTATAATAATCAGAATGAAGGAATCTTGTTATATATTTGAAATCATTGAAATACATACCTATATTCAGGCATACACATTGTCCTTGATGGGGTAATAACTTTAGAGGTGAAAAAGGCCCAATGTCAAAGAAGATAATGCAAAGCAGGAGAATATTCAGAAAAAGAAACTAACTTTTTTCTCAAAAACAAGGAGTAATTGTAACGCTGTAATAAATGCCAGCAATGACTTTTAAGATGTGTAATTAGAATCAAACAGTTTGCAGGTATTCCCCAAGTATCCCAGCAAAAGATGTGGACCAGAAGCAAGCTCCGAAAGTTCTCTGATCAGCCAGTGAGTCACACTATTAAAGAAAAAGGAAAAAAATGTTTAAATTGCTCAGAGGAAGAAAAGTGGTTAGGGATAAAGAAGAAGGAGAATAAGCCAAGAACCAGCCAAGAACAAGTGACTTATTGGTCCAGCAGTTGCATCCTAGTGAAAATTTCTACTAGACCTCCAAATACCACACAGMTAAAAAAAGTCTTTAATACCCGTTTACATGGTTTGCCAACCTCAATACACAGATCAAATCAGAGACCCTGATCAAGTCTGTCTGAACTTTCTGTAAACTTTCTTTAKGACTCACATTTTCTGCTCTTTGTACGTGCACTGAGGAAACAAAGCTAATTTCTGTATCTTGGGATCTTGTAATTGTCCAGGAACTGGTGCTCAGAGGTACGTCGGCAAGTTTCATGGAAAATGCTCCCTTCTCACATGTCAAGAAATTCATAGAGGGTGAAGATAGACAGTGAGAATGAAACAGAATTTCAGCACCCGACAAAGACAATAAGAACACTCTCAAAACAATAGTGTCTTTTAAGAAGTTTACAGACAAGTATAGAGACTTGGAAGGAGGGATAATAACTATGCCAGCTTTCAAGAAGAAAACAAACAAACAAACAATAATTTTGTGTCTTCTACTAATCTTCTGCTTTATGAATCACCTTTTTTGAAAAGGATTAGAATATTTAATCACTATTAAAAAAAATCACTGCTTATAAGACCACTGGGAAAAGAAGGCAAAAATATTTTAATTTTATTTTGTCTTTCTCCCAAAAAATCATTTAAGTTAGGGAGGTTTGGCTCTGTTTTTAAACTAGTATTTTACTTTCGAGTTAATTTAGTATTTTACTTTTGAGTATTTCATAGTTTTGAAATGTCATCATATAAAACTTATAATCGGGGTATACATACATTAACCATATACTATGTAAATTAATTATAGATTCATATTAATATTGCATGTATATTACTCTAATATTACTAATTCATCTCTTTTATTCTGAGTAAGTCATGGTTTCACAGCTACACTTGCTCAATTTGTATTATTTAGTTGTAAAAATAAATCATAGCTATTAAGAATATGTTCTGCAGTCCAGGTTTAGTACCTATTCCAGTTAAATTATCACTTGATAGCTGAATAGACTACTTAAAAATACCATGCTATTAAAGAAATTGGGGCACAAGAGAAAAAATATTGCCTTTATTCACAGATGAGACTTCACCTGAGATTGCTACAAGTTATCTGGAAATACCTTAATGTATATTTTATTCCTTCTGTCCCTCTTCTTCCTTTATCCTGTTCCAAGCACACTAATATTAATAAAAGTCATTCTATTATTTCACTGGGAGTAGGTCTATAAATACCAGAATGTTTCTTTACTTCATGGTATCTAATAAACTCACATCTACATGGAAATTCCTGGATGCTTCCTGAAAAACTGGTGAGCTTTCACGTACAAACAAGTTATTTTAATGATCAATTAAACAGCATTTCATAGAGATGTAGTAGACACTGAGTTTATCAACTGAAATTCAAGAACAAGGTAGCTACATTTCTGRCCAAAAAAGCCCGCGTACATAACAACAAAGCATGGTTCCAGCCCAGAGGTTTCAGAGAAGGAAAGGAAAGAAGTAATATTACAAGTTGTACATCTATAAAGCACCCAGAAAAAAATGCTTTCATGGACAAGGTTAAGAACTGCATCTTTTGTTGAAAATTTTTCACACCTTTTTTCACTTACCAATAGTAAAGCTATTCTTACCTTTTATCAAAATGTGAAGTACTTGTATTATTGTCTTGGTTTGGAAAGACAGGARTCTGCCAAGAAAGGCAGGAGCCTCCCATGAAATGGAGAATGTAAACTCTCTCCACCCCTCCGAATTGCTATAAATCTTAAATTAAGGGTCTCTCAGGCAAAAATATGGGAGCGGAAAATAACAGTTCTTTAATAATGGAAAAAAAAAAGAATAAAATAAACAATGCAATACACTAGAACAACACTGACAGACTAGAACAACACTGACTAGAACACACCCTGTGAGTCAGGGTGTTGGTAGCAGTCCAATTGGAAATGTGGCTGCAGTCCTCCTGAAATATCACGTGTGGTTCTGTTGGAGCAAGGGGGTCCTGTAGAGAAGGATGTATTCTTCCTCTGAAGATCCAGTGGAAGGAGAGGCAGCTGCTGTTCCTCTGGGGAATCCAGTGGAGAAAGCTGTGCTGGTGTCTCAAAAAGCTCTGGATTACATCTGGGTAACAATGCTTGGCTCCTCCCTCTGGGGGGAGCATCTCACAATGGGATGTTATAGTTCTTATCAGTCATGCAGTGACATTCAATAGTCTGTTATCAGCAGATGTCCCCTCCCTAGGGAGGTGTGAATGTGGTCAMTCAAAGAGAGAGATAAGGCAAACTGCCCACTTGACAAAGGTAATCTGTCATACAGATGGTAATGGAAAACAACAACGTGCATTGATATCTTCAACAATTATGAACCCCAAATCTCCTTTCTGAAGTATATTCTAAAGTCTTGTATTTACTGCATTTAATGTTTTTCTATTCTGCTCTCATTGATACTATATCTGTGTGCTAAACTGCACTTAATTCCTAATAAATAGGCCACAACCTGTAACCAAATAAATCTGTACCATTCAACCCAACATGTAACCTAGTTCACACTGTCAGAATATCCACTAAATCTTGTCCAAAAGGCTCTAAACAATGCCAGTAGTGTCTTTTCATTTCCCTGAGAATACTAATGTCAAGTAATGATGCTGARAACCTGTGATAAATCTCATCCTTATCAGCTTTTAAGAACAAATAAATTGCAAATGCATATTCTTAAGGACCTGCTAAGTAGTAATCCCTGGACACACCCTAGCAGCTGGACAAGGGTTTGGCAGTCATTTTTGGTGTCTGGTGATCATTTCAGGTGTCAAACACAGTGTTGTAGTGTAAGAATATCAGATCAGTATGTTCCAAGCAATTTAAAGGTTTTTTCCTCGCTTCCATCTGTTGGCATCCGTTTCATTTTTCTTTTCTACTAGTACAAAATCATCTTACTCACATTTTTTGTTTCTATTTCAGTGCTATCATCCTGAGCATATGATTTGAATATGAAAACACAATCTCAAAATACCAATGGGGACCTGAATTTTCAGTGAATGCTAAAACAGAAAGTTCAATTCCTTTAACTCCATCAGTGCAACTAATTTCTATTTACTTATTTTTAAAGTTTCGATTTTTTTCTAAAAGAACACTGGTAAAGCAATATTTTGGCAAGGCTTCATCACACACATAGAACAATAATGAGCATAGAAAATATTATAATATTGTAATAATAAAACCTTTATCTCCTCAATGTTCTTTTGCTAACAAGAATCAATCACTGATTTATTTTGATTGCTGTATTTGTAAAGACAAAATGCATATAACGTTTGACCCTGGACATCTAAAAAGCCATTTAATCATGAGCAGCAGTGTAAATCACCCTATAATTTAGAAATCTTTAAAGATCAGGAGGAAAAAACCCCAAAAAACATTTATTAAATGAGATAGTTGAATCACTACGGAGCTGGGGAGCTGAATGGTTTCCAGCCTTCATTTAACATGGATGAAGCTTGACACAATGTTGAAACTTTAGCAACCCCAACATAATGAGAAACAAGACTGTCTCATGTTATATTCATGTCATTCTGTTTAATGAAAAAAACTCACACATTAGGAAGCAATCTGCAAGACAGGTACTACTCTCATTTTAGGCTTATTGAGGAGGCTGCAGGTAAAGAAACAATTATAGGCACAATAGGGCTTATTTTTTTCACAATTTATTTTTCCAGAACTTCACATGTGAGTGCAGCACTACTGAAAAAAGCAACAAGTAAAAATATAACCTGAAATTATTCATAAGGTACAAATGAACTAAGAAAATAAGACAAAATATCTGGATGTTCTAAACTAAAATATCTGAGCAATAGTTTCCATCAGCAATTTGCTGTTTCACATAATATTAAGTATTTTTTAGCAAATCTATTTGGTGAATACTTAAGGAATTTGACTCAAGAGTTCAATGTACATAATGTATTCTAAAGTTTTTACCAGTACAATGAAAAATATTTCATTAAAGGTATGTCAAATATGTTAGACACCCCTGAAATCAGAGCAGGAAAAAGGAGTATTTCTTCTGAATTTGTTTGTCTTCCTTCCCCAAGCCTCTCTGTTCATGTGGTGTATGCTGTGTTTTAATAAAAATGAACTATGGCCTTATTAACAAAAGGAAGAGAACAAATTTTGCTTTAATAAAGAAGGTCATGCATAAGATTCTTCAACAACTGTTTTAGTAATGACACTCTTTATAGTCCTTGCAAAACTAAGCTATTTTGTGGATTTATTATTCTGAAGGGCCTGTTGCTCATGAAAATTAAAAACAATTTCTACTAGTAATAAAATCTCCTATAAAAATGCATTAGATGTCACTCATATTTCAAGGTAAGAGCCAACATCCAAGTTCCATCACCATCTTACATACACTTTCTTGCTCCTCCTTCTGTGGCTTCACATACCATGCAGTTTGAGACAAGAGCCTGAAAAACAGATGTACCTTTTTAATATTACCCATTATGGAAACCTGTATGAGCCTTTATTCCCAAAAAAAAACACCAACAAAATCCCAGACATCTCAAATTATTAAGAGCATTTTCATCACCTGCTAAAGGTGGCATTCTATTTTCAGGTAACATTAGTGGGATTCAGTTGCCTGAACACTAGCACTTAAGTGTCTTTTCAGGCATCCTAAAGTAAATTAAAATATCTGCCTTAAACTGGAAAGAACTATATTTGCCAGAAGAAATATATATTTTTTTCTTTTTTAAAAAATAGAAGGAAACAAGRTTTTGTGAAATTCAGTTTCCTGAATTCAGATGTCTAGCATCGCTTCAGGATAACACRCCTGGTCTTCAGTTCTTCCAGAATGGTGCAAGCTGATTTTCATATTTGACAGCTTATTTAGATTGCTGAGGAAGCCAATRTCTTTACCTCATAATTTTATCCCTTTTTTAAAATTGTGTCCATGGAAAATGTATTTTTGAAAATTCTTTGAAAGAAATAAAAAGGAGTTTTAAATTGTTTGAAATATTAGCTAGCCAAACACTAAAACTCAGCTGAAATGTATGTCATAAAAAAAAGAGAGTATTAAATGGGCATAGATTTCATTATTTCATTCCTTGCAGTTGTGAATAGAGGTTAGACCAGTAATAAGGAAAGAGAAAATAAAACCTTAGGCTTTGCATTTCCAGTCACCTGAAACTGAGAAATTTTCTTCCTTCTGTTCTGTATCTCTCTGAGACAAGGGCTTTCTGAGGAGGTCATAATGTTTGTTCTTCCAAGCTGTGCACCTGAAAACAGAATAACAGAATTTTCCATTAGTATTTCGTTGCTTTCTTTTTCTCATCTGGGTTTGGGGTTTTTTTTTTTCCTTTTTTTGGTTTTGTGTTTGATTTTTGGGGTTTTTTTGGGGGGGTCTCAATAACTTAAATATCAGTACCCTTACAACATCTGTGTACTTTTCTAATGTCAGCTGTAGCACCTACACACCCTTCATGAACCACACTTCACTTCCACATGTATATGTTTTCACAACTTTCCCATYGTTTTCATGGAAGTAGAACAGTTGCTGTGAAAATTCTGAATAAGGAAGCCTAAGAAGTATGAAAAAAGTTTCCCTTATGGCGCTGAATGGAGTACAATGAAAGATTACAGCATGTAAAACCAAAGTAAAGATGGTAGAGAAGCTGATGACACRGATTTGAAAAATGTATGCTTATCCCTGACAGAGATTACAACACCTTTATTGTTACTGCAGCTTCATTAACTTCATTGTGGTTACATCAGAGGCTCAGCTATTGTAACACAAAGAACCCACATTTCTTGCTTTTGAAATATTTGGCACTTTTTAAAGGTGTCATTATTTTTTAGCCTACTGTGCTGTCATTTTTGAAGGATGAATCCTTATGGGAATCTACAAGTGATCCATGTACACAGCACTGCTTCTGCATGAATCATCCCTAAACTGACAACTCACAATGCTGTCAAGATTTTAGAGGTTGCTTTCTCACCTTTAGTGGTATGTTTAAGTAACTARATATGTGAAGCGACTCATCTTTTTATAACTTCATAAAAAACTCTCTGCGTCTTTCTAACTTCCTGCAATTTGTAAAAGAGAATACTGATATCAAGATTATAAAAATTCACAACAACATTCCAGGTGCAGCTTAATAGGAGCAAAGTAGATGAACTACAAGAGCAAAGCTATTTCAGTCTTCTGTTTAGGCTGACAGTGAAAAGGAAGCTTGAAGTCAGTGGAAACACAGGATTCTTCAAAAGCTTTCCTGTAGGAAGTGAAAATACACAACAACCCTATAACTTCAGAAAGGTATATATGTATCATATACCTTTCCATTAAATTTGATAATTTAATGGAAAGGTATATGATACATAATTGCAAGACCAATTTCCCATAGTGTGGAAAACCCCATATAAGCCACAAGTAGTATTTATTTAAAGCCACTAGAACAGAAAACAACTATAATCAATTATTGYGTAAGAACTATTAAGTACAAWAAAMCCAGAAATTTTCTACACCTTTCTTYTTTTTACTCTTCAAGGAATGCATGCTAATTACATAGCCACATAGTTTTCTAAAAGTATTACAGTAAAAATTGTAGGATACGCATCACATATACRCAGTGGATCTTTTGCAAGTTGTAATTTTGTTTCTTTGCAGTTCTGTTTGCAGAGAAAAATCTCCATAAATAAATATTTCCTGGAATAAAATTACATTACAAAAATATTTTAGCTCATTTGAATTCAGAATCACATCCTAACACTTCAGGCCTGCAGATGTTTAGTTTTGAAAAGAAGCCATTTACCCATATAGTGTAGTCAGTTTACATGTGTTGTTATAGTTCAGTCATTGTTTGAGTTGATGTCTGACATAAACGACTTTCCCCCCTCTGCAACACCTTTTTTTTTTTTTTTTTACTATTTATATGATAATACCATCATGACAAGATCATTCACTGCTCATGCAAACCTTTCCTTTCATGGTGCTTTGAGAAGCATTTGCATCACTTGCATTTTCCTCTTTTTATGTGAAGATTGAATATCCAGCTGTTACCTAATTAAGTCTGCCACAGGCAAAAATCTGGCTTTATGTACCTGCAGAGAGAATTTCATGGTGTTTTAATGACTAGCTATAGATTGAGTGAAGTGACTCAAGAGGCAATGCAAGCAAAAGCTTAGCTCAAATGAGTGCCAGAGCTGTCAATTTCCAATTAAGAGACTTGTTTGTCTCTCATGACAGTGAACCATCACAAATTACTTGCTTTAGCTCTGCTGGTTAATCTTTTGCCACCTGACAGATGGAAGTAAATCAGTTGACTTATGTTAATCACTTCCAGGAAGTGAGAATATTTAAATCTTGGCACAATTTTGCATCTGTGAGGACAGCATTAGGAGATATCACAACAGCAACCCATTATTTATAGATAAGGTGTAATTTCAAGTGTATATCTGTGGGGGGCTTGTGGTGGAATGACTGGCAGAGAATATGGGGAAAATGAAAGACATCATTTAACTTTTTCTCAAAAGCTCTCCCACTTGAGGGAGAAGCTTCTGATTGCTCCTTTCTTGCATATTTATGTTTTTACAAAGCTGAACACAATTTTCAGCAAGATCAAGTTGTTATCACATATATATGTAGAAGATATGAGTACAGGTCTCCTGAAGTTTTACCTAGCAACAGTATCTGTGGGTAATAATTAAAKAAACCTTTACTAAAAATAATAAAATAAGTATGGCATTACCAAAAAAAAAAACCCAGAATTAATTCTCTGCAGAAAAAGGGAGAATAATTTTCTCTATTATAAAAAAGGCTAAATAAGATTTTATATATATATATAATATATCATATAGATGAGATGAATATATAATATTCTCATCTATTAAGGCCTTTGACTTGTAGCTCTAGAAAACCAAGCTGATGACATGAGCCTTGAACTAATGCCTGATAACACCTGACAATGTGAGRGCAAAGTGCATTTCAAAGCAATTTTAATATGATTCCCAGTTTGCTTCTGGCAATTTTCCTATTTTATAAAACTGTATAATAATTTGGAGAACAGCTTGGATTTCCACGGTACCTCATCATTCTCCTAGTGACTGCCCTTTTCACAGAATTAATACTACCAAAATTGCAGAGAATTATTTGATGGATATGGGCTTTCAAACACTTTTAGTTAGTTCAATATCATATATGATATCATGTAATTTAGGATAAAAGGTAATARGAACATTATTTAAATTCATTCACATTAAAAATTCAAACTTCCACAGTTCAGGGCAGGACTTCATTTGGTAGGGAAAAATGCTTCAGGAGAGAAAATAACCTTTTCTGGGAAATGCCATCAAGGGGTGCTTAAGAGGTACATTTTAAAATATATAAATAGAAAAATAGTTCTTTAGCTATAAACCACAGTTTGCTGCTTAGATTGCAGCCAAGTAACCAGGTGTCATTTTACCATTGATCATTAGCTTGACCACCTAGAGCTCATGAAGGATGCTACAGACTGAAACGGCACCATTCCCTTGTATCATCAGCACCTTCCAACTTACATAAACATTTACTCACTCCAACTCCCTCTCTGACATAAGAAATTGAGCTCCACTTTGTTGAGAGTGCAGGACAGAGGCCCTTGGGCTGGATTAAGATTACATCGATATTAATAAATTCAAAACTGCTCCTGAGCTTTTCTAATTTATTTTAAATCACTTCTCTTTCTTACCTGGCTCCCTTTGGAGAAGGTTCTTTTCTGAGCTGCATGGCTCTTAATGTCTTTCCATGGACTTCAGAAACACTTGAGCATATAGGGAGTATTATCGGGAGTGCTAATTAAAAAGATAGCATTATTGCATTCTGAATTGCATATTAAATTAKACTAAGAATTGTTACACTCCCCTTCCCTTCCCCATATTTTTTTCTGACAAAATATACAACCACCTTCAAAAAGAGTGCATTTTACTCTGGCTCAGAAGTCTAACTTTCTTGTTTTCCTTCTATCTACTTTCAGAATCACACCGGGTTAATTATCATTCATGTTTGCAACAGGCAGCACAAACTCCACTTGAATGGATAGAGGGGAGTCTGCARTGTTGTTTAAACAAAATAACAGGCCACAGAAAACCATGGTGCTAAATATCACTTCCCAGGTAATTAACTGTGTCTTGAGTGCTCCCCATCAACCTTCTTTCATGTTCTGTTGATATTTTCCTTGCATGCAAAATGTTGTGTCTTTAAAACATAATACACCAAATTTTGTTTTACATTGCTGTTTACTCACAGAAACACACATATTTATAAAAGGCTGTTCTTTGGCTTTCTGCCTACACAGCTGTTTTTTTTTTTTTTTCTGGCATATAGCATATGCAAACTGTAAAAAAATCTCACATTCAGATATTCAGTTAGATGTGAATAGTGAAATCACAAAATAAACTTATTTATGACCTCATTGGCTTTCAAATTGTAAAAATATCTTACTGTTCTATCTAAGCACATAYAGCTCATTGTATTCAATTAGCCCATATTAAAAAATATGCAGAATACTACATTTTGAATATGCTAGAGTTGTTCCCCTGAAGTTAAGCACAAAATTCCTCAAGTTTTAGTAGTTCTTCAAAATTTCCTTCTCTACAATTGAAAGTATTTCATTGGTTAAAAGGTGATATCTTGAGGGTTTTTTTGCCTTCCATGAACCAAAAGTCCTGTCGGCTTCACTATATTTTCCAAAGTTGTGTTGAACTATTACAAATATCTATATCATGTCCTTAAATTCCAGCTCCAGTAATACAGAGAGCTTAGAAGGAAAGATAATACAAAGATCCACCAATGCTGAGCTTTCAGGTGGGGTCACCAGATGGTATTYTGCTGCATTATCTTCAACTTAGAAWACTGCCTTTTAAAAAGTAAGTACAAATCCCAGTGGAATACCTGATTATTATGATTCGTGAGTTACTGGGAGAAAAAAAAAATTACTAAACTGAAAACCTGGAAATCTGCCAGACTGAAAGCTGGAAAATTACTGAAGTGAAATAAATAAGTAAATAAAATGAAAATGAAAACCACACCTAATTAACATGAATAATGCCGTAATAAAATGCAATGAAGGGGTTTTTCTATTAGAGTAAATCCACCTTGTGTATTATATTTTTTCCACTTTATTAATACATCTGCTTGAATGTCTAATACCTGTATATACTAATTTTTTAAGTAAGAATTTTGAGTTTTAACTCATTTCTTTCAGTATACATATAGCATACTATACCGTTAGCTCATTAGAGTGTTCATGTCATAGCAAGGTGTAGAGGGGGAAAATATATTCTTTAAAAATAGTGGAAAAAAGTGATAATAGGGAAAGTATGATAGCATTTCAGTTTTATTTTCTCAAAAAATTTTTCTTGACTTGACAAAAGTGAATTAAGTATCTTAGAATATAGAATTCACCTATAAGTAGTTCTTAGTGAGCAGAAACTRAAAGTTTCAATATTGACAAACCTACGAGTATATCTAATTCAAAAGGAGTTGAAGCTCAGAAAACACTTAAAAATATTATTGGTAATGCAAATACAATATTTTATCTTATAAAAAAGTATAGAGACCCATGTAGTAGAAGTAGTATACTTCAAAATACATATATAAAAAAGATATATTTACTAAAACAAAATATAGAAATTGCTTGGAAAAMAAAGTTAAAATAATAAATATGGGTTTTCCATGATCTACATTGAGTAAGATTTTTTTAATCCTTAGAAAAGAAACTTTGAAATAAAGCAACAAATAATTCATGAAACCAGCAAAATTTGTATTTCCATATTAGATAGGAAATGTAAAGAACACAATAGTTACCACATGAATATACAGCTGGCTCATAGATAAGTTTTGGGGGAAAATATTAATTATTTAAAAATGTATTGTAAAATATTTGTTAAATCATCACCTTCAAAATCATAAAAGTTTAAATATATCTGAGACACTTGGCCACAGTTTTAGGTAAAGAACAATCTGATTCTCATAGCACTTGATAAGTGGAAATTCACAGAATCTGTCTACCTGTTGTTGAAATGAATGGCTTATCAGCAGATGCAGTATTTTAGGCCAACCTTGCAGTGATGAAGGTGAATATTTCATAAGCAAGTTTTTAAGTCAGCTCTTTTTCAACATAGCTGCTTCAGATTTCATAAGAAACKAGTTTAAATTCTGTTATATTTGTGATTTTGACTTTGATGTGAAGAAAAGTACAACACTGAGTAAAGTACCAGAGATCAGTACAGGGATCTATTTTCATAATTTAATAGTTTTTTCAAGAGCAGGATGGAATATGAGGTCAACCTACTTTTTTTTTTGTTTTTTTTTCAGCCAGATTTGAACAAAAATGAACAGGAAGACAGCACACCTAACCTATGCACATAGTTTTCTATTTTGGAGTAGCAAGAAGCCTGACTTTAATGAAATTGTTTTAATATTAAATAAAGAGCAGCTGTATACCAGGATACAGCTAGTAAACACAGCCTATATAAATATTCCTAGATAGCAACGTATGAAAACAAGATTAAAACATGCCTATGGTATATGAAACTAAGTAAGAATTGCTGTATTATTATGTCTGAATACACACTCAACTAACAAGTGACTGGGAAAATGTAGAGAGGAATTATTCTTCTGTATATTCAAAATCAGGTATGGCTTCATTAAAAATAAATTTTAATCACAAATAAACAAGCATGAAAAATAGAGGAGCTATTTCTCTTTATAATAGGGTATAGACAAGTGTAAGATATGATTTTTCATAAATACATTCAGCTCTGTACAATTTTTTTCAAAGCAATAAGAGGGAACCAAGACAACAAAGTTCATTTAATCTCTGTCCTTCATTCCTAGGACCCATACCAATGCCATTTTTAAAGGAACACTTCTATGATTATTCCAAGAATACTCTAAGAATTACAAGGTTTGTGTCTCTAGAATCTCCTTCAGCCATCTATTTTAACACTTTGATCTTTAATAATATATTATTTCTGTATGTTTCATCCAAAATTCCTAAGTAAAATTTAGTCTCATTATCTCTTGTCCTATTTGTCTTAATCACCACAGCAACTTCACCAACTGCTTGCATTAAAACTTATRTTGCATATAAGTGCAATATTGTACTTATTTGAAAAACAGACAATAGGAGGAAAGAAGGAAGGGAGATGAATGGGCTCTTCCTTAGGATAAATAATAGAAATTTATTCAAAGAAGTCCACACTTATGTTTACATTAGTAAAATAAATACTTCCACGGACCACTTCCAGGATGTGAAACTCTGTTACTTTCACAGGTGTATTGTTAGTATAGCTTTCTTAGTTTGGCCAGTACAAATTTTGCATTTTCCAAAACAATTGTGAAGGACACAGAAGGAGCAACGTCTGGCAGGAGTTCTAGATCCAGTCATTCCTTTCTGRTCTATGTAGTATAATTTTGTGATTCAAGCCATTCTCTGCCAGTTGTTTTTCCTTACAGAGACCCTCTCATATCTGGTTTACTAGAACACACTCAGCCTGATCACTGCTGAGTCACTGCTTTTTTCAAGGCTTACTGCTTTGAGCTATGCAATTATCCAGGCTTTCATATTAATAGAAGAAATGCTTCAGAAGATTATGATCTTTTGAACTTTGGAGAGAGCTTTCTTGGGGGATTTAGAAAATGTAATCTGAAACTTGCAAAACAGCAAAATTAAGAAAGGCATTCTCTTAGTACAGATTCTAATGAATAGAGCATAATTCTAGAGAGATTGGACATCATTATCAAAACTGTGGTTTCTATCTACATTTTTTTACATTTTTACATTTAAAATTAAAACTTTCTAGTCAAGGAAGTGAAAAAAGAGTTTCTTTATACTTTATCATTCAATTTTTTTCTTAAATAATATTTACTCAATTAGGTATTTTGTTTATTTTTTTACAATAATTCTCCACACAATTTTATCTTCCCCTACAGTTATTATGGCTCTGTCCAGCACATCCCTCTAAACTCTTCC
This sequence comes from Cardinalis cardinalis, assembly GCA_014549065.1. Taxonomy (NCBI): domain Eukaryota; kingdom Metazoa; phylum Chordata; class Aves; order Passeriformes; family Cardinalidae; genus Cardinalis; species Cardinalis cardinalis. The sequence continues at coordinate 280,101 of JACDOX010000251.1, forward strand.
TACACTAATGTCTTAAACTTCAGTTTCCTTGTAAATTACTGCAGAAACCAAGAGAGCAATATAGAAAGAAAATTAGAAGTTTCAATCAGGAAAAAGAATATGACTTAATACATATATTRAAGTCAAATATTTAAAGGAACCAATATGTAATTAAAAATATCTGTCTTGAAACATTTTCCAATTCTATAAGCATATTTCTTTTATGTTTTTGCGTATTAGAGTTTGAAATTTACATTGACGAGAAGYTTTCAATTTGATGTGTAAAACAAACTTTTAAGTATTATGTAAGATTCACTTAAAAATAAGAAAATGTTTTATAATTAGGATAAATACGTAAGCAAAGTGATCATTGACATTAAGATTTCTCCATAAGTTGCAAGTGTTTCCTTTTGCAGGAGCACAACATATTTCTTGAAGCCAACTTAATTTAATTGGATGCTCTTTGATACTGCAGAGCAACTGAAGTGTTCTTAAAGTGGAAAGCTATATCATAAAAGTACAACTAATGTGTTTGAGAAGTTGATTCTAGAAAATATACTTTTATTAAGGGGACAGAAATTAAAAAAAAACAAAAAACCTTTCAGTGTCACTGCCCCAGGTTAACAAAATAATAGGAAGTGTAGGTAGGCASCAGTAATTCAGAATACAAGTAAGCAACCCACAGTAAAACAATCACATCTTTATAAGTTTTCAGAAGTATTTCTAATGAAAAAACAATACCATTTGGAAGGGAAAAYGCCCAATATCTATTAAACACTAAAAAAACCTTTATTCTGGATTAATATTTGAAGATATCACTATTATATGGAATTATGGATACAACTATAATTCAGTTCCCAATGAAATGGAAATGGTGGTAACCTATACTGAAAGAAAAAGTAATAAACATTAGGAAAACACAGCTTTGGGACTAAATGCTTCTGTCACTCATAAAGGAAAATGTTCAGGTGTGGTTATACATCATTTAGTCAAGACAGTTAAATTTCATACAGTAAGGAGATATGGTAGACAAAATACAAACCCTGTAGACTTTTAATTAAAGATATCACTCAGAATACCCCAAATCTGGATATGCATATTGYATAAATGAATAATGAAATATTCAGATTTGCCTGCCATTTGAAAAGAGTTCCAGAGAGTTAATTTCATGATCTTGTGGTCTTGCTGCTGCAGAAGGAAGAAAGTGCAGTCTCAGTTAGTCTCTGCGCAGACTGAAGGTCTCCAGTGCAAGCAGAAGCCCAGTTCTGGGAGTTTTTTCACCTGCCAGTAAAATGGAGGTGGAATGGATGGAATGAGGATGAGGACAAAACTACATCTTCTAGTCAAAACAGATTCAATAACAAGCACTTATGTCCTCACATTGTCTTCTCAAAATCTGAACTGAAATCTTCAAAGTTACTCCTCAGTTTTGAATTTCTGGATTCTGCCCCCCTAGAATCAATAACCATCATAGATCTCTGAGCACGTTTTTCACTCTAGTTTGATAAAAAGTACTCATCTGACATGAAGRGAAACTGTATATTTGGGGGGCGTAAGGGGGTTTTAAGTTTTTGATATTTTTGTTCAGAGAAGCATTATTATCTCATTGGAAGCTTACGTTCCTTTAGATGACCAGGTTGTTCAGGTTTACAAAATATGCTCAGAGAGAACAGCACAGTGCATGAGGCATCATGAGTGCTTTTAAGGTCCAGCAGTCAGAGCTCATTATAACAGACATTGTCAAGAAAGCACCCTTACTCTTGAAGGCGTAATCCATGGCAGAAATGGATAACCCAACAAATTTCAGAGTTAAGGAGAAGTTCTCTGAAGATAATTTGTATAGAACATTTGACAGCCTTACTGGGGAAGAGGCTTGGTGTGACTTCAGAAAGAAAACGTTTCATACGTAGAAGTGAAGCTTTCCCCTTGACTGTGAATAAAGTCACACAAAAAAGCATCCAATAGGAAAAACTTAAATTTCTTAACATTTTTGTACAGGAGAAAATAAGAGTAGAATGTAAGAAGGGATATTGCACAATACAAGAACAGTCTTACATTTAACCATGGCCAGGAGACCTATGAACAAGAAATTTCTTTCTGTTTCTTTTCTGTTTGAAAGCCTATGTGTTAAAAAAAACATTAAAAAAGCAGTGAAAGTTGTGGAACTAACCCAATGCTCAATTAATTTAATCAAATTTAAGTCTTCCAACAGAACTKCGTGAGCTGGACTCTAAAGTAGTTTAAGTATATATTCTTCAATTAAACAATTGAATTAGTCAKATCCCCCCAGTGCAAGCCTCTATTGACAGCAACTGCCCATGAATTTAATTGAAAGAGGGGACTATTRTCTTTGGATTTAAAAAAAAAAGGATGGGGGGTTGGGGGAAGACAGATGTAACAAAATGAGTAAAAAAAAATGGGCACATATGTATTTGGTTAGGAGTTGCATAGGAACTTCAGGAAACTCATATTTTACTATTTGTCAGTAGGCTGTGTCAAGCACATAATCAGAGAGCTTCTTCCTTCTCCTTTTATAGTCTTCTCTTGGATATGTACTGTAATTCTCAAGTGCCTCTCTACAGCTATTCTCTGAAGCAAACAATATATTTATATTTTTATTCCTGTAAAATAATGTGAATTTGTGGAGCAAACTTGCTTCTATCTGCTTCTATCTTCTATCTTCTATCTTCTCTCTAAAAATATGTAACAGAATATATAATATTTTGGATTTTCTCAATTTYCATTTAATTTTTTAACAATTTCACTATTTCAGGTATATCAAGAGTCCTCCTTGGACTCACTGAAATTTAGGGAGGAATGCTGGAGAGAATCAATACCCTTATTTCATATATTTCCCCAGGTTAAAAGCGAAGCATAGGCATGTAATTTATATATTTATTTCAGTCTGTATTATATGGAATGTAATATGAATAATATGAATAAATATGGATTATATGAAATTATATGGGCAATATTTCTGAAAACTGAAGAGTGGACATTGACTAGAAGTAGAAAAAAGTTTTCTGCATGATAGTCTACAAAGAAACACTTTGTAATGTATTTCTCCTTCAATTTAACAACTAGTAACATCCTGTCAAAGGAAGAGAGACAAAAAAAAGGATGTTGAAGAGGTGTGAAAATTTTATCAAACTTCAATCACTCTTTCGATTAATTTTAGCATGTATGGATAAGTATTTTTCAAGCATAATATTAAAAATAAGAACTCCCCAGAGCAGTCCATTCTACTTCCCCTTCACACCAATCTACTTTTTCTAGGCCTTTCAAATAAATATTCTCTGTTTTTCTCATAACACCCTTATGCACTTTACAACAAGAAATTGTGAGCAGTGATTGTTTCTATTTTAACAAGTGGGATATCTGTGTGCTAGATGAAATAAAGGGAACAAAATGTGTCATAGGACTACTTTTGAATTTCCTGGTAGYCTAGCCATCATACGAGTGGAAATATATAAAAGGTGTTATAAATAAAAGGTTCCAAACTTTCCAAAGATGACTTAATCTTTCATTTTCTGCTACTGCATGTATCCTCATTCTGTTAACACACATTATATCTCTGTGATACTGGGATATAATATGACCTCTGGGTTATATGCTAAGCCCTATATTTCTATATGGTATGGCCTTGAACCAGCAAGATCCTGGAGCAGATCCTTCTAGATATATGGAAAACGAGGAGGAAAATACATGGAAGTACATGGAAAATAAGGATGAATGGAAAATAATCTAGATCTACTCTAGATACATGGAAAATAAGGAGGTGATTTGTGACAGCCACCTTGGCTTCACTAGAGGCAAATCCTGCCTGATGAATCTTAAGAACTTCTACAACAGGCTTACAATATTGGYGTATAAAAGAGCAGCTGGTGTCCTCTATATTGACTAGTACAAACCACCTGACACCGCCCCAAATGGCGTCCTTGTCACTACACTGAAGAGAGATGGTATTAATGGGTGGACTGTTTAGTGAATAAGACATTGGATGCTTGCACTGGAGAACTGAGGTCAACAGCTCATGTCCAAGTGGAGGCRAGTGGYGAGTGGCATTCCTCAGAGGTCAGTTGTGCAGACCTCTGCTGCTCAACATCCTGTTGGTGACATGGACAGTGGGATCGAGGGCACCCTCAGCAACATCAAGCTCCGTGGGGCCATCAACACGCTGCAGGGAAGGGATGCCATGCAGAGGGACCTGGACAGGTTGGAACATGCAAAACTCATGAAGTTCAATAACATCAAGCACAAGGTCCTGCACTTGTTTTGGGGCAATACTGAGCATAAATACAGGTTAGGGGATGAAAGGATTGAGAACAGCCTTCAGGACARTGTCTTGGGAATGCTGGTGGATGAGAAGCTTGACAGAACCCAGCAATGTACATTTGCAGCCCAGAAAGCCAACTGCATCCAGSGCTGCATCCAAAGCAGGTGGCAAGCAGGGCAAGGGAGAGGATTCTGCACCTCTGCTCTGGTGAGACCCCACCTGAAGTACTGCATACAGATCTGGGATCTCCAATAGAAGAAATACATGGACCTGTTGGAGCAAGTCCAGAGGAGGGCCACAAAGATGATCAGTRGGCTCAAGCACCTACTCTATGARGACAGGCTGAGAGAGTCAGCATTGCTCAGAGGGAGAAGAGAAGGCTTTGGGGAGGCCTTATAKCTCCCTTCCAGTACCTGAAGGGGACTTTCAGGAAGGCAGGACAGAACCCTTTTCCAAGGGCATGCATTGACAGGACAAGAGGAATGGCTTTAAATGTAAAGGGGATAAGTCCAGAATAGATATTAGATGTTCTGTACTGTGAGTGTCCTGCACTGTTGCCCAGGGAAGTTGTGGATGCCCCATTCCTGGAAAGGTTCAAGGCCAGGTTGGAAGGGGCTTTGGGCAATCGGGTTTAGTGAAAGATGTCCCTGCCCATAGCAGGGATTGGGACTTGATGGTCTTCAAAGAACCCTTCTGAATCCCAAACCCTTCTATGATTCTAGAGCAAAATAATAAATAGCAGCATTAGACACTATTAGTAGCTGAATAAACCTACAATCATCTACACATGCTAATTCTCTGCTCTTTCTTGAAATTAAAACTACTAATTTTCCTGTWGAATTGTTTTGCTTGGAAATTCTCTTTGAAGTGCCATTCTTTTTTGATGCCAGCAAATTATTTGTTTTTCAAAGGAACGAGTATTTAACTGTTAAAGCTGGTTTGCCACAGTAAAACAAAACAGCTTTAATATATTTGGTCTCACAATTGATAAATAATCCATCTAAACTCAGAACTCTTGAAAATTAAAGCAATCTCTCCTTTGGTGCCTTTAATTGTAAAATTTTCTCACACACACGTACTTGTGTGCAATTTATGGAAAACTTTGTTGGGCAAAACAAACCAAAAACAAGACAGAGGGGCAGGAAATAGGATTATGGTCACACAGAAAAATTTATTTTGTAATAATTTAAAAAAGATTTTGGGAGGAAGCGCCGAAATATTTCAAAGAAAATTAAATTTTTTACTATAGCTGACAAAGTAATATTTATTTGTTTTCTTCTGATTTCCTCACAATACTGATGACAATGCAGCCTCCTTTTGTGATACATTGTACACCATGTAATTTCATGTTTAAGAATTACAGCTCTTTTTATTTGTGGTAGTTTGACGGGAAACAGGATTTCTAAAATCCTATGGTCAAGCTAATAGATGTTCAGATTTTAATATTGGCAGCTTATTCAGCTACTGGGACACTGGATTCACTTCTGAGAACACAGGGTTAAAGCAAGGCTTTCTTCTTGGGAAGCTTTCTTGGGTTGCGGTGGGGAAAGAGTTTGGATCTCTCCCCTGTCCWGCTGCTGCTGCTGGGCTGGGGAGGGGAAGCCATGTGGCCAGGTGAGGTAGGCCGGGGCTTTGGACGGAGATGGGAGGTGAAGAGGCCCCGGCATGGAAGGGTGGGAGAAGCACCAGGAGGCTTCGGGCAGCCCCCCCCAGGAGAGAGAGAGAGAGAGAGAGAGAGGTAGAGAGTACAGCCTGTGCTTGTGACTGTGTTACCTTGAAACTTGATAACGTGTGCCGGCAGCACAGCTGAGAAGAGGGGGACAGAAGGTGTCCAGCCGCGTGTGGGAGTCTCTCCAGGCGGKCAGAGCCCGAGTTTTWACCCTTTTGTGAACAATGAAAATTCTACAGAACATTGACCTTTCTTGCAATGAAGCAGAAGGTGAAGAGGGAATTGAGTAAGCGAGATGAAAGTCTGTGCCAGAAGGAGAGAGAGAGATGTTGGAGGAATGGAGAAGATGGAGTGGCATTTTTGCTGGACTCTTTTGTGTAGCCATGGACAGAGCCGTGTTCCTTGTGACACAGAGACTGCATCCAGGGGGGGCAGTGGCTCAGAGCCAAGAGAGTTTTCAGTGTTGAGACCCCTCGGCCCCAGGGGGTGAAAAATATAGGGGGAYAGGCGTCCCAAAAGTGAGACTGTGCTCTTTTTAGAACAAGACAAAGCACCCTTAAAAGATGACCCTGGAAGCAGCCCTAGTCCGTGTTCGGTAGTGAGAGCACTGAAMATGAAAGAAAAAGTCACCATGGCACAAAGAAGGACTCCTTCTCCTCTTGATGAACTGTAGATTGAGTATTCTGAAGAGTAGTGCAAGATCGAGAGTTGGTGTTTTAGAAGAGGTATTGTATTAGAAATTTGGTAGGGGGAGGAGGAAAATGCTTCTGTGCAGTTTTCATTTTCCTTGTGKTTTTTTTTTCCTTTTTTCTTTTGTAGTTTGTTTTTTTTCTTTGTAGTGTGGTTAATAAAGTTTTCTTTATCACTAAGTGAGAGCCTGCTTTGCTTATTCCTAGTCACATCTCACAGCAGACACCAAAAATAAAGTATCTTCATGAAAGCACTAGCATTGTGCCAGTGTCAAACCATGACATTATTTTAGGCATGATTTTTTGACTTAACTACCTACTTGGATGATCCCAACTGTAAGCAGCTCAATTTAGTAAATCAGAYGTAAGAAGAAACTAAACAGATTATGCTTCAAGCTGCTTCTGCCACATTTTAGCATTGTGTTACACACCTACTACAGAATGGTGTTAAGAGCATGCGGGAATATTGAAAAAATAACTATTTCCTCTCATTTCAAATGTTTCTGGGAACTACTTTGGGTTCCATAATCACCCTGATTATGACACTTCCCTGAGCCTCAATAGAGAAATTTGCCTAACAGATTTGCCTAAACAACTACATATTGTCTACTCTCAACTTTTTCTATGYAAAACTTATAATTTCTCCAGGTTTGATTTTTTTTCTAGCCCTTTTTTAACAAAGGCAGTTTTGAAGGTTTTTGAGACAAGGCAGTAGAAACAGATGTTTCTAGATTAAATATATATATTGCTACATTGCCCAAAACTGGACCATAATTGCACTATTTCAAATCACAGGCTGATTTCAGTGTCAGATGAGTGCTACCTAGTTAAGTGTCCAGCTGTGACCTCAGGGCTTCTATGCTGGCTGTTGACAGGAGCCAAACCTTCATTAAAAACAAAGTGRTTTCAGCAACTGAAGAGTTGTTGCTCTGGTGAAACGAACAGTTCCTGAGTTGCAGAGCTGAAATCTTGTGCCCACCTCCTGTGAGGCCACCTGGCAGTTCTGCCAGAAGCCTGGGTGTCCTTTCAGTCTGTAAGTCAACTTACCCAATAATGCAGCTGCTCAAATGTAGGGCTACTACCTCAGCTCCAGAGCTGGCAGCTGGAAGCACTGGATCCAGGCAATGCAGAAAGCATGCGGGGGCACTGTCCTCCAGCAGTCCAGAAAACTTTCTGGGACCTGGAGGACAAAAAAGTTCTGAGTTGGTATTTTCTGAGCCATTACTGATCCCAATATGATACAGGAACCATAAACTGATTTTACCTATGATTTCTGTATTAAGATGAGAAATGTATTTCAGTYAGGGTATTCTGAGAGAGATGCTAACAGTGGAAATAAAGCTTCCAAATTAAAGAAAGCTCTCCACACACTTCCTTGAATTTTCACAGCAGTGTCATGGTTACTGTCAGATTGTTACGTGCACATGAGTTTTTTAAAAAAATCACATTGTGCTTCTTTTAAATGAAGCAATAATGTTGCTTTCTGTCTGTTGCCATTTCAAGCATTGAGTCAACACAGCGTTAGGAGCAAGACTTTACCTTAAGAAGAGCCCCAAAAGACATCCCTATTCCCCAATATTAACACTAGACAAGGTGCAATATCTTTCTAAACAAATAACTAAGCTAAATGTATACTTCAACATATAGTGTAGGTTTTCAGTTAGCATGTTGGCCTGCTTAATTTAAAATGAGCTATACCATGATCATAAAGAATATTTTTTGAGGAAAAAAGTTACCYACTTGCATTGGATGAAAAGTTATTTAGTAACGGGCTGGTTTTCAATACCAACTTCCAGATGATACCAACTTCCTGTCTTTTAGAATGATTTTTTTTCCTAAAACCAGAGAGAAATAGGAAAAATAAGCTATAAATGTGAGGTAGAAAGAGGCTTGTATCAGATTGTTCCATATTCTTTTCTTATCTTTAGCTGAGGAACAGCACTGTTAGACTTGAACTCAAAATTTATAAAACCTGGACATAAATTTTTTTTTATAGGAGGGCAGCTGAGGAAAAGCATCATAAGGAGGAGATACCTCTTCTCTTTCTCAAGAGAAGAGGTATCAATCTAGTATGCGTGGAACAAAATGTCCCTGGAATAAAGGTACGTAGCTTAATAAAACATTTATAACATAATGTGTTTCTGGTAAAAATCTGGTTAAAATAACAGAAAAATAAAACGAAAWTTTTTAATATTTAAAATACCAAAACAAGTGAAAACCACATATAAAAAAAGCATTAAAACTTTCATAGAATAAAACTATTTATTTTTATTAYTAATATAGAATGATATAGTTCTTTATTCTTTATTACTAATTCTTCATTCTTTATTACTAATATAGAATGATATAGCCAGCCTAAATTCATTAGGTGGGACTACCATTGTGACCAGTCCTGAATTGTTCAGAACTGAGCATGTAACAAGCTGATAAGACTGTATGCATTATTGATTGCTAATTGCATGAGGTTTTGCCATCACAAAGCCTCTCTGATTTGGCATCAGAGAATTAAGGAACAGCCACTATTTCTTAAGGCCATTTCTCCACAAGGTCACAATAGGATCCTACTAAAGAACATTATCACCAAACACCTTTCTCACAGCTGTGCTTTAGACTTGACTAACTTAGTCTGAATTATAGGCATTTGCCTGGGAGAGGTTCCCATATCAGTGAGCAGAGCTGTACATGTTCTAYATTTTGCCTGCAACACGTAAAGAGATCTGCACAAATTCATGTAGTAGGTCTGCCTGAGGACTATGGTGAGAATCACAGCATCCTATCTCCAACTGTGGAGCTTTAACTATCTTGCCCTATGTGAGGGATACCTCTCAGCTCTGGCAGGTTTTACATCAAGCCCTAAGGATTGTAGAATGTGGCTGATGACTGTAATTAGTGTTTATTGTTTGTTGTGTACCAACAGCATGCTTGGAGCAAAAAACAAAATTAAGACAATGACAGCTGTAGAGAGAGGAGAGGCAAAAAACTAAACATAGCAGATAAAGAAATGAAAACAATTACAGATCTATCACGCTGACTTAGAATCCATGCAGTTACAAAAATAATAAAGTTAAATAATAAAATTGCCTGCAGGCAATCTAAAAGGGATTTAATTATTTTTGAATTACCCATCTTGGATGAAAAATCATTTCCAGAACCAGGAGAATTAAACATTCTTTTGACCCTGACATGAACTACATTTTAAAGATTCCTTTCATTTTTAATATGTAGCTTTTATGCAGCACAGTTGTGTATCCCTACTTTTTTTATTAAATGTATAACATTGGATCAGTCACTAATTATATTAAATGAAACACATTTGTAGATAAAATATGAAGCTGTGATGTATTTAATGATAAATACAATAAACTGTAACCAACCATGAATTGTGAGCTCTGCTACATGGTGCTTATGTGTATGGATGAGTGTGTGTGTAGGAAGCCACTGCAAGACTGACTAAAACTTGAACTAATTCATTCAATTCAGCACCACTCAGCACTTGTGTCCTAGATCTGTCTGTATTTAAAAGTGGACTGACCTCTATAAATGCACACTGTGGTAAATATACATATTGCTTCCTGTAGGGTCCTGAAGGCAGCTGATGCTTGCTTCATACCTTCCAGATTCAAGCTCCATTTTTCCTTACTGTAGCTACAACATCCTACCTAGGATCCTAATTTCTTATTCAAGAGTAGAAGAGTTTCCACATCTCTAGTTTCTTGTGTTGCAAAGACACAATCAGCCTCCCATTGCTGCTCACCTCTGTGCTGATTTCACCCACAATTCTTGATTCACTGACCAATCCAGAATGTAATCACCCAGGAAAGGAGGAATTTCAAGGATGTTTTTAAGAACATTTGAAGGAATTTAGTGTTTCCTAATGAACAGGAATGCTGTTTGAGCCTTATATCCCTAGAGTGATGCAGACCTTTAAAAGTTTTGTATTACAGGAAAAATATCTTTAAAAAGATAATCAGTAGAAATAACCTGTTAATCCATAAAACCAGACATTTTTCTTTAATAACACAGAAATGTAATTTTAAGACAATATATATACAATATTTTATACATATGCAGAGATTCTTAGGTTAAATTGCCTTAACATCTGCTTAACTATTAATAAATGAATGGCTTAATTGTTTACTTTAAAAATCAATGTTTTGAGATGGGACTGAGCAAGAAAATACTAGCAGAATGATTTCTTCTGATAGTTCTGATATTTTAGTAATGAAAATTTCTCTGCAAAACATGGATGTCAATGGTCAAGAATTACAAATTGGCAAGAATATATGGCTTCAGAGAAAATTAGTTMTTTCAGAGCTGTGCCAAGAGTACAGTAACAGTAGCCTTTCATGATGGCTTCAGGACAGAACATGGAAGATACAGAAATAAAAACCCAAAAGAGTATAATAACATTTTCCAGCTTTTAAAAAACTTTTAATTTAAAAATCCCCAATCCTTTGTTATTAAAGGTGTAAAGTAAGTTCAGTTCTGATGTTATTAAATATGATTAATATATCTATGTTAAAACTACTGATTCAAGCCAACTTTATTTCAAGAACACTGAAATATTTTTAAATACTAGATAGAGGAAGTCTTTGAGTTACCTCTCTATCTCATTCACTATAATTATATTACGATACAATAACATAGTTACGTTTAATTTTAGTGTAWATCTTCACACAAGAGGAATCAAAAAAAAATTTAAAGACACATGTCCTCTCTGCCTGCAGTAAATACTCTACTGCTTGACAGTTAAATTGCCTGTCAGATATTCTCATGAAGCTTTGATAGGCACTTCTATTTTATGATGTCTTTTTTTTTCATTTTACTTGCATTAGAAATAACTTAGCAGAAGACGAAACTGCTTTAATGGTACCTGTCTTTTACCTCACGAAACAGCCTGGCATAAAACTTAAGAACTCATACAGAATTCCTGCAAGAATTCTGAAAAAAAAGTTCTGTTTGTGCCTTTATTTTGATGAATGACCTAAATATATACATTTAAAATTATCTTTAAAAATATGTATTTTAAGGCAGRCAGCCTTAGAAATGTCTAAAAACCATTAAGGCTTAAATTTCCTTTCTGCATTATTTAACTGAAAATTTAAATCAACAAACAACATAGTTAAATCAATCAACAACATAGAAAATTATAACTAGATCCTAAAGTCCAAATCTGCTAAGTCTAGATATAAGATTTAACACATTTTTCCCAGTGACCAGCAGCATCTTCAGCATGAACCTAATCCAGACAAAGAGGAAAAATCAACATTTTATGAATAGCCAAAAGCAGACAGTGGAGGGGTCTGTGCCTTTTCACTCTCTCTCCTTCAGCCAGGTGACAGCTCCAACTGAGAAAAGGAGAAACTAGGAAAGGGAACCATCAATGTAAATCAGAAAGCCTTTTCTAAAACTTGTAGTATTGTCAAACAATCTACACAGACACCTTACCTTCGACTACCTGAAACATTTAAAGATTTGCATTTGAAAGAGTATTACCATCAAGGGGAGATGGGTGAAATTAATGCATCCTTCAAAACATTAAGCTATTTTTCTATTTGTAGTTGATTCAAGATYAGTTATTGTCAAAAAAAATCAATGTAGCTGATGAGGTATTCTTTAAAAATTATTATAATTTCCTAAGAAAGGAATGTACTGTTCATATGTAAATGATTTTTCCAGTTAATGATTAAAACCAGTCAATCAAACAAATCTGCAAAGGGAAAAATTGTTAATAAAAGACTTTTTTTGGCTGTCCTTTGTTCCTTAATTGCAGGGGGTAAAAAAGCATAGCTATTAATGTATAATTGCCAAAAAGTTTCTATTTTATGAACWATTATTATTAAAAAATGAAAATGTAAATAAATTTATCCAGAAGAACACAAATGAAAAACCTTTTAAATACTGCTTGAAAATAATCTATAAGATTTTGTGTGGAATGACTTTTCATCATTGTATCTTAACATACTTAAACAGCACAGAATGATATTTACACTGAAAAATATACTAATGTTTCCTCCATTATCTCAATAACAAGTTGATATGGAAAATATTGCTTGAAAAATGTGTTGGGGGTGGTGATCTTTCTACTGAACTTGTAATTGAGCAATAATATAAAAGTGTTACAATGTAGCCCAATTCTCACTTGATGTGTGATTATAGTGCCTCTGATAATAAGGGTTAACATCATTTTGCTAAAGAATTTCGAGAGTAGCAGTCATTTGCATATCAGAATAATTTGTTCAGAGCTTTAGCAAGTGAATACACTCTTTAGGAAATGTAGCAGCAGCTTTTGCATTTTTGTCCATCTCTCTGCAGAATGGCTTTTGCTTTGCTTCTGSAATCAGTCAGAGGTACAACAGGAGGCTACTCCTTGGGCTGCAGTTAAACACAATCCATCATCCTTTACAAATCGTGCTGAAGTACTGCCTGAGAAGTCTGAGATTGCTTTTTACCAATAGAAAGCTGAGTGAAAATCTCACGTTCAAGAAAACACATAAACCTAATTTTTTTTTAAACATGTAAACAATGTTATTTAGAAGCAGAAGTTTATTATGTACTGTACTCAGATTCAAAGAGGTGCTAGAGGCCTTTGGGGAATGGAAATCAGAATATTTTTTACTTTACAAGACTGAAAAGTGTAGTTTTCAAATTGCAATGTGGTTAAGTTGAATGTCTTCCTTTTGAGCCTATCTTACTATGATAATAGGGATTAAAGAMATAGAGAAAGAAAATGAGATCAGAATAGTTCTGATGCCTTATCTAGCKTAATATTTCAGCATGTCAAAGGACATCTGACCTTCTTGTTTCTGATCAAATTTTTAACTGCTGATTTAATAAAAAAATCACCTTCTGGCCTCAGAATGAACACTACTTTGTTCATWCAAAGGTTTTCAATTAGTATTCAGCTTATTATCACTGAATATGATCATTACATAAAAATCAACAACTTATTATTTTTTTTCAGATCTGAACAAAGTAGACATATTTCTAGCTAAGATTTGCCTAACAGAAATAGCTAGCCTGACACTCTGAATTAATRATGTATCCTCTGTGCATGCTTACTCAATCAACTGTATCTGGGAAATACCTTATTTTCTGTGATAACCTATGAGCCTTAGCAATTTATTATACCTTCCATAGGASAATGCTTTGCAGCATTTCACATGATATTTTGCCTATGAGTAATATCCTCAATGCATCCGGTACCAGTTTCCATGTACTTAACACTGATGTAGTTTATCCAGCAATTTCATTATTTTATTGAATACTTCTGAGCAAGAAAGAAGACTTTTTTGGGGACAGTCTAAATACAGATAACTGCAGATGCAGTGCAATCTATCAAAAGCCAACATGGATTCACCAAGGGTGAATCACACCTGATTAATCCAGTGGCCAGCTACAGCAGGACACATCCCTGAGAGCATTTTTCTTTAAACCTCACAGCAAACACTGTACCCTTGCCAAAGTGAAATCAAGGCACACATGCACTTGATGTGAACCCTGATATTAGAAATCATTAATTCTTGTAGAAATTATTCATGGGAATTACTTCTTCTTTCATACAGCACTGGATATGCCCTGCAATCTGAGTTATAAATATTAAAACACATATTTTGGAAATTGTAATGGCATACTGYTAATTAACAGTACCAGCTACAGTCACACTTTCTTGCAGGCACTTCAAGGGAAGTGGAAGGAAGGAGGATGAGACTAATGATATAATCATTTTGAACTGCAGTGTCCAGCTTCAGATTCTGGTTACTTATTGCTCTCTTCATTTATGTGAAATGTAATAATGAAAAAATTTAGTATACGCAGGATACAAGAAGGTGCCAGTAAAAGTGTCCACCTGTGATSAGAACTGGGTGGGAGTTTATTGAGCACACTAGTTTTAAAATCTTTTCCAATGCAAATCGCTCCCAGTATTTAAAAATAAGTAAATAAATAAATAA
>JACDOX010000251.1:294840-319046 GCA_014549065.1 Cardinalis cardinalis
CTAGTATGTCACAAATAATATGGAAACTGAGATTTAGATTTTATTTCTAGGTTTAGAGGTATAATTATGATTAAATCAGCATCTGTGATACGTAACTTCTACAGGAGATTTACTTTTGTTTGCAACAGAGCCTCACATAAATTACAAAATTTATTAAACTATGAATGCTTCCCATGTTCAGTACTACAAAAGAAAATTTGATACAGAAATAAAATCAATAATGGACCAATTGGATCTTGATCAAATCTGGCTTGTTTTTTTCCAAATCTTCATTTCATTTCTAATACCTATTTTTTTCTATGTTATAAGTAATTTTGGCACATATAGATACAGTATTTTGTTATTGTGTTCTAAATACTTTTAAACTAAAATTGATAAAAAAGTCCAAAGGGTTCTAAGCACAGACAAATTTGCAGCAAGTCTATCTGAAGCATCCTAGCACTCTCATCCTCAATAAGTTTCACATAAAAATACAGTTATTTAATGGGCTTGAGCACCCCAGGTTACAAAGAATAAAACAGAATTAACTGACTCAGAGACTGCTAAAAGACTTAGAGATGCCAACAGTTGTTGGGTTTTTACACAGAGAYCCTGAAACTTGATTTCTCCTTGGCATATATAGAGAGAAATTATTTATAAATCTGTGTGGTAAAGCATGGAGGAATTTAGGACTTTTGTTTGCTCTATGCACTTTTGAAAATACACATACTTTATTGTTACATTATTACTTCAGGTCATAAACCCATCGACTTCAGAAAGATGAGCAAGGACATTTCATTCTGCAGTGGTAGCTACCCTRTGCCCACTGTTCCCCTGACACCAATTTTTCAACATGAAACAAAAGGAGCAGGGAAGATTTTTTTTTTCCACCTCCCACACCAGCTTCAATGAAAGTAAAGCACTGAGTAAGTAAAACAAAATTAGCTGCTCTCAGATTTACGGGATGATGCAGTACTCGCCACAGATTGCAGCAGCAAACTTGCAAGAAAGGGCATTGTCCACTGGGTTTGGAGTCAAGGCCAAAACACCCTGCGCTTAAAACCTAGTCTTCAAATTCCATCCAGGATCTCTTGTCATGATAGGTCACACAACATAACCTGTTTTACTTTCTTTTAATCTATKCTCATTTCTGCATCAGGATATTATGGCAGCATTGCAAGTCTTGGCAGATAGAAAAAAAAAAATCTCCTTTTTAATCATCATTCAAATTCCYATTAAGTGTAACCTAATATCAAGCAGCATGTATTTTTATAAGCCTGAAACAGAGATGTGATATATTACTAATAACATTTCAGGTACTCATTTACTTTGCAAGCATAACATTTTGTCCTCTTTAAGAAATAAGAAGGAGATGGAAATAACTGACTTGATCTGGAACTAGAATTTTGTTTCAGGGAAGGAAGGAAGGGAGGGAGGGAGGAAGGGAAGGGAGGGAGGGAGGGAGGAAGGAAGGAAGGAAGGAAGGAAGGAAGGAAGGAAGGAAGGAAGGAAGGAAGGAAGGAAGGACCTATTTCTTACATTTGAGCTGATCTTCTACTATATCTTTTGTTCATTTTTCCTCTTATTTGAGCTCTCCACCTGGGTAATTTAGACCTGAAAGTTTTCTACTTTTGCCTCTCAACATAACCAGAATCAGGCTTGCAGTTGTCTGGATCTAAAGCATTGATTTAGACACCATGTTAAATAGATGTAACAACCAATCCAACTGTATTTAGAAAGTTATTAGACTGCTTCCTATATTAGCATATGCACACATAAATTATTTTTTATTTCATGGCCAGCAAAATGAGAAGTTTATAAATCACATTTATTAGACACTTCTATAGCCTCAAGTTGATGGGCACAAATTCAATTTTATGTTAACTTGCTTGAGCAGTTAGCTCACAATTAAGGTCTTGAAGAATTAGACTAGTGGTAATAACAATGTATGAGAATTTGATCTAAATCTTGGGATTTAACAGCGGTCTGTGAATGAGTTTGTATGCAGCTTATCACCACTGGAAACCAGCTCAATATAGTAAAACCAGATCAGAAGGGAAAATTAGTTAGACACTGGATAAATGAAACATTTTTACTTTCCTATTTATTCATGCGGTTTCCAATCTACTGCATTTGAGTTAGAAATTCTCTGCTTCACAAAACAACTAAACAAGCACTCCTACATATACTGAGTACCTGAAACATCCTTGGAGACTGTGAATGAACCTAAAGAGACTAAATGAGAAAGTCTTTGTTATTGCAGCTGTGATTGTTTTATGATCCAGCATTAAAATATTCAGATTAATGACTAAAGACAGAAATACAGAAATGTTTGTCAGAGAAAGACAACAACTTTGAAATTCAATGTTTCCTTTTTTAGGTTCCCTTTTTAACTGAAGGCAATGTTTTTGGACATCTTACAAGTAAGAAAAGCGTATTTTAATTCTAAGAAAGAACAGTTGATAATAAGGCACAAATAAAAGTATGCATTTAAAAACGTACATAAACCTTGATCCACAATATGCTCCCATTATTCTTTGTTCTTGGGTTAACTCATAAATATAGTATTTTTAAAAAAGCCCTAAATATAACCTTGTTCTGGRTTTTTTTCTTTCCCACTGCAGCACAATTGTGGGTCTCTGATTGACACATTGATTTATTCCCAGCAAGGGTCCTATAATTAATGTGACCTTTTGATAAGGTGGGAGATATGGGGTGAGACAAGTGCTCTCAGGAGAGCTATTAGCAACTTCTGAGCAATTGCTAATGTTAGAGAGTTATCTTTTTTTAATACAGTTTGGAAGATAATTGACAACCATGATAATGACTATGTATAGGGAAGGAAGGAGGGTATAAAAGAGGTGCAAGAACTGTTAATTACTCAAAATGAGGTGAGATTTCACCACTGGATAAACTATGCATTTTGGGCTATGGGCTATTGCAATTAACAATTCCAATAAAGTGGAAAGAAAGAAATAGTAGGTCTACATGGGCCAGAAAGAAGAAAAAAGAGTGAAAAACTTTATCTATCTTAAGAAGACTTAACTCTCTGCCTTTACATAGCATAGCAGGTGGTTTCATTTCTTCTCATCAGATGGTATTTGTACCAAGGGAGTTTTCTCATTTCCCTTCCCATCTGGTTCTGCACAAAATGATATAACATAATACTAAGATGACGATGTCCCACTAATGTTATTTGAACATTAGTTGTGTAACTAACCTTTTATTTCATAATCAAGATCCAGCAACCCATCATGAAACCAAAACAAGAATTTACATTATGATCATTTTTGAAACAAAGGGTAAGAATAAATTAACCTATCAATAATGAAAATCTGACACTTTGCACTCAAAAGGATAAGGCAATAAAAAGAAATGTATACATTTAATGCATGTATATATRCATAGTTGAAAACATTTTGTTTACAATTAACAGGAATATATAAATCTACAATGTGAATTATCTCCATGTGTGCAGAACACAGAACAGCAGAAAAAACTGTAGGAGCAGAAGTGAAATGCGAGCAGTTGGAAAAAAATGTGAGGAGACTGGTTCCAAACCTGAAGGAAACTGTATGCTATGACTCTAGCTGGGACAAAATTGATCATCTAGAAAGAAAACAAAAAACTTTCCACCATCCATTGTGTATGGCTTTTTGAATGTTCTGACTACCTGTGCAGAGCTTATTTTTTCTCATTTGCATGTTACAGTTTCCCCAAAGGAAATAATTGGACAAAACTTGTCTTTTTGGTTTAACATATCATGATAAAATTATGAGATTGAAGAAATGGCAGAATTTTTGAGCATTTTTTCAACACTAATTTTGCCAGAAGTACTGAGTAGCCAATAGCAAGAGGCAGTAGATTGATTATACACCAGAAACTATCTGGGAAAAAATTCTTTTGAGCAGTGAGGCTTTATGGAGTTGTATGCAAAGCTTAGCCAAAAGAGGATGAAGTAAGGAAAATGTAATGGCAGATAATACAACATTGGACAGAATAAAGTCTGTGATAATTTCAGCACTCATGAAGGATGAGTGATTCATAAGAATCTCTGATTAATACTTTCATTTTRAAATTATTTGGCAGACTGCACTGAATTTCTGCCATTTCAGAAAATTAAAATTGAAGTCATTCTCATAAGTTAAAACTAGCTGTACAGAAAAAAATTAGTATTTCTCTGCAAGGCATCATTTTACTCTTCAATATTTTAGCTAGGGATTTTAGACCTTGTACATTTGTTTTTACTTACTGACATCTTTTCTTTTTACTGAAATACTTCTGAACAACACAGCTGTCATGATGAAAATAAGGACAGAAGGAGTGAATGAAAAAAAGAGACAGCATAATTATTGTGGAATTATTGATTTCTAAAAATCTCAGCCCGAGCCTATCACAATCTTCTTTAACAAGGTCTTTTAATAATCCTGGTTTTAGCCCACCTCATCACCTCTCTACCCTGACACAATCTCCTTTTCTTAAGATYTTATTTAGAGAAAATGAGGCTGCATCCATCAACACCAACACAAACTGGTAGCTACAATTCCAGCCCTCTGGAACAGGTAAGGCATTCATCAATTGATTATGGAGGCCTCAGCTTTGCACCCAGAATACTAAGTTAAAGAAATGTAACAACGGGCAAAAGTTTGAGGAGAACAGCAAAGGAATCTATCAGGGATGTGATCATCTACCTTTGTGCAAAATCCTAGGGATGACTGAATCTATATACCCGCATCGGSCAGATACAGGGGAGCATAACAAAACACTCTACTTGCCTTGAAAGCTGGCAATTAGCATCAGTGCTTCCAAGCAGCCTTTTTCACTTTGAGCAGAACATGAAAGTGGTCATGTGCCATGGGCCATCATTATTCCTTTTAACTGCTAGTCAGCACTGCACTCTGGAATGTTGTATCCAAATGCAGCACCAGAGGTGGGATTAGTACATGGCAAAATGCCAAATTCAGACACTAATGTGGCCTGCCAGCAGTTGTGTCATGCATGTCTTTTGTAAGCAAACACGAATATYAGTCTGTGGCAGGAAAAACCTGCGAAACAGAGCTATGATTTTCTGCATTTTCTGCGTCTCACCTCAGTTTCTCTTCTGCCTCCTCATCAGTAGCTGCTTTCCTTGAGAAATTTTAGGGAATTTGATTTTAAAGCAAGGGAAAAAATTTTATCAGTCTTTACTTATCACCACATGAATGCCTGAACACATTTTCATCACATATTAATTTTTCAGTAGAAAGCTAGCACATAMTTCCCAAGTGGACATGGGAAAAGGAGACAGCTGAGGAAAGGTGTTTTCATATTTTTTTAGTTTCTCAATATTGAATTCCATTTTACATGTGAATAAATTAAAATATTTTTCCCTGTGTCAAGTATTTCTTCCCCCTGATAGTGAGTGGTAAGAGATCTCACTGTATTYATCTTGACCCACAGGCTTTTTCATCTTATTTCCCCCTCAGTGCTGTTGGGGGTGGGCAGAGGAAGACAGAGCAGCTGGATGAGCATCTGGCAGCCAGCTAAGATAAACCTACTACAGGCATTAACTAAAAATTATGTGAAAACATCCCCAAATGTGTATGGATAGGTATTTAAACATCACTATTTTTAGATGCTTTTCTTTTTTGTCTCCTGTGTGGAACTTTCATTTGTGCACATTGCATTTATATAAAAATCTTTCTTGGACCTTTTTCCCCTTCCTTTTTCTCTGAGATGAGCCTCATTCAGGTAATTCTTACTTTTCCCAAAACATGCTAAAGTTTCACCCCCTCCTCTAGAAGAATGCTGAGAAGCAGGGGATGGTGAAGACCTCTGCTAAACTCAGCAGGCTGATGCAATGTGCACAGAGTGCAGCTGGAGCCACAAATGGTGAACAGTCAGCATGAGCTTCAGGGACCTTTATGCATGTGCTCCAGATCAGAGTCATCACTYACGGATACTGAAAAGGGTCCAAACCACCAAAATATAAATCAATGCATAACAGCAGTAAACAACTGCTAATGTATCACCAGTGGGTCCAGAGTCTTGCAGAGAACAAATCACAGAGACATTATATGTTGCAACAGAAACCAGTGTGTGAAAAAAAGTTGTGCCAGTTAGCAGTCGCACACACATGTGCTGCATTAATAAAGGGGAGGGGCTTTTCTCTTCTTTAATACTTTAATTACTTTGCTTTCAAGATGAGCTTATGCAGGGAGTAAAGTCTGCATCACTTGATATTTATCATGCTGCATTAAATGTWCATACACACAATTCTATGCATGTATTAAACATACATATACAAGTATTAGTGAAATTACTTGTCTAGATGAGGCCTACAAGTGTCCTGCCTACAATGTAAACCAAACCAACAAAAAAACAAACAAACAAAACAAAACAAATGGACCAAAAAAAAAAACCAAAAAAAGGCAAAGACAATAAAAAAAAAGTTTTAAGAGGAACAGTAGTGTGTATCACTGGTGTTCAATAGTGCTGCTGAGGACTGCCTTGCTAGCACATCCATTTTGCTATCTGCATTCCTATGCTGAGGCTGCAGCCTGCTCAGAGCTAGCTGGGGACTCCTTGGGCTGTGCTGTGCTGCACAGTGCAGATGTATCCTCAGGGTGTGGGTGGCTAATTCACATTTCCTGATAAATGCTAACCCACTAATAACCACTCCTGCAATTGTTCCAGAGCAAGCAGTGCACATCTATTCTGCAATATGCTTCCTCCCAATTCACCCCATGGCACTGTTAGATGTATCAAAATGTAGTCAAAGCAGTAGAACAGAACATACTGGAAAAAAGGGAATGATAAAAATTAGGAAAAWTTGGGATTAATATTTCTCAGCTGTTTCTTTTTTCTGGCTTAAATGTTTATTTGCAAAAATGACATTGCATTGTATTTGGGTGAGGGCTTTCACCAATAAAACATCCCACTTAATAGAGAGCAAAATTAAAATATGCGACAGCAAAAGAGTKCAGGTGAAAAAACCAAAAGAAACCAGCTCCTGACCCTTCAATCAATTCATGTTTCTTGAATACACAGCAATTATATTATCATGCTAACACCGTTGTCATTTGTAGTAATGAGAAAACTGCTCTATTTAAAGATCACGAGACATGCACTACAAATGTATGAGAATAAGATTCCTAGGGGATTCATGATTTTAGTTTCTAGTATGCAACACAATTAAAAGGTATTCTCTAGCAATGGGAGACTCAGCCTTTTCAAAAAAAGGGCAAGAAAGAAAAAAACAAAAGTAAATTAAAAGTATTCAGCTGCAGAAATTAAGGTTTAAAGCTTTTATGGAAAAGACTACAGATTTCTGTAATGGATAGTGTAATTCAAATTCAAAGAAAGTGGGACATGGAAAGAGAGATCGTCAGAGTTTTATTCTTCCCCATCCTGCCAAGAATATCAACATCTCCTTAAAAAGTATTTGCTTACTCTTAAAAGGTCCTGCACGGCAGTAGTGGTAKTAAAATCTTAAGATTGAGAGAAAAACATGTGGAGTCAAGAGGAAATAAAAGAATTTAATTTGATAATTGCTTGTCTCTTCCAGAATACTTTCAAATAGTAAAGGAAAGGGAAATGCATTAGGCTCCAAGAATTGTAGGATCCACCAATGAGTTTTTTGCAAAAGCTTTTTTTTTACATTCATAATGAGTAACATACCAATTTCCATGTCAGAAAAAACAGTAGACTATTATTGTAAAAAACCAGAAGACGGGTAGAAAGGGGAAGAGATCACAGAAGAATGTCAAAGATTTTAAAAGGTTGAGATAGAAGGGAAAAAAAARAGGGTTGACAGCATATTATAAGGAAGGGGGTAAAAGCCAACAAAAAAATGTATAAATCTAGCTCTACTTACAGTTAAGGGCTACAGCTCTGTTATAAGCACCTGAGTAGCCTGTCCCTCATCTGTGAGACACTGTACAGAGCTTCAGAGAATAAAGCTTGAGGAAATTTTCAGTGGAGGATCGCTACCTCACAGCGCATAAAGACCCCTAGAAGGAAAATGTAGGATTTGAAAGAAGGTAGAAAGGGGTAGGATGTTTGAATCTTTTGCTTTGTAGATAGGGAACATTCAAAGCCTCCTTACATATGTACAGTCATGAGCCTTTCACACCAGCATCAAGAGAAAAATCTTAAACTGTTACTCATTTGCAGTAAAACTTATTCAGGGTTCATTTTGAAGTCTTTTCAAAGTATCTTGCTTCAACAGACTTCACATTTCAGACATGAAAGCTCTGCCTTTTCTCCCCCCCACCACCTGGGTATATTGCTCTCCTTCCCACCCTTTTCTGCTCCAATGAACTTAAAAATGCATCACTGAGAAACAAGTGCTGTGATGTCAGGCTGATATCTTGAATAGAATGGAGAAGATAGCTTAGTGTCTTTCAAAGAGAGATGTCATTGCTCCTCCCAGATCTCATCACCTCATAACTTGTGGCACGGCATGCAAAGTCCAAAGTTAAAGTGGTTACTAACACAAAAGTTACTCTGAAACACAAACACAGGCAAATTCCACTTTCTGAGAACATCCTTAAACACTTCCCTGGGACGCCTAGAAAAATACTATGACATATTCTCCTTTCTATTCAGGATAACCAGCTGCTTCTTCTAGCAATAAGGACTGGGGCTAGAAAGGGACTTTGTTGGTGGTAAATGGAGCATATATAGGCAGAATGCATTCTGCCTCACAGTGTCTCTAGTGTCACTTAGAYATTTTTAACAAGCTGTATTCAGGAGGCAGGCTTAGTAGGTCAGGCTTAATAATGTGGCACATAATTAGGAACAGTTAAGGTTATATTCGAGTATTCCTCTTCATAGGATCCTTATGACCCTCTAATTACATTCTCGCTTGAATGAATTTTAAGAAAAATAATTTCTGTATTCTACTGCATACCTATATAATGCTGTGTTCTGATTCATTAAAATGTACTGTGTTAGCTCTTGTCACAGGACCATGCCATTCTTCCAGCTTTTAAAAACAGAGGGCTATGAAAAAAATTTGGCTTAAAAGGATCTAGAGGGAGCAGCAGGTTGCAGCTCAAATATATAAAAATTCTAGGGTTACGGTACTTGTTAAGGTAATTTACAATCCAGAATAAGAAAGACAAACAAATAAACTATCTTGGTTTACTTGCATGCCCCATGATATTGAAGAAGAACTAGTGAAGAATACATGCAGAGACACCTGAACAAGCTGCTTACTAGCCAGCCAGCAAAAGCTCATCCAGCCTCGCAGCAACACATGGCACTGTGACCACATTAGTATTGCTTTGGATCAAAACTACAGAGTTCATTGYACTACGTGGACATGTTGCCTTTGATCTCTGCTGTTTTGAACTGACTTCTAACCTCGTTATAAACACTGGTGTGCCACATGGGATAAGTCACTCAAACACACAGTAACAAAAGCATTGAAGACACTACAACAGAACACAATGCACTTGCTTTTGGCTAACTCTGTCCAGATTTTGCTTCTTTCTTGTAATGTTCTCTCCCTGCTTGCTTAAATTCTGTTCTTGTTTACAATCTCTGAGTCTTTCTAGGCAATCTGAGAGACTCTCAGAATGCAGGTAGGATAAYCTCCTAAGCAGGGAATAGACAACCATAGCAGAGGGAATGTGATGTGGGGTGTAATGGTCACTAACACAAGTGAGCTCATGGGTGACATTGAGACTAGGTCAACACTGATTGTGCTGCAGTTGTCATGCCTTGGTGGAGTTCACAGTCATGAGGGATATGGGTCAGGTGACAAGGCAGGAACCAGAATTTTAAGAAAACAAAATTCCAGCTATTCAAGGAGTTAGTCAATAAGACCCTCAGGGAATCTGCCCTCAGGGGAAAGGGAGAAGAAAAGAGCTGGCAAAACTTTAAGGATGCTTTCTATAAGGTGGAAGAGCTCTTGATCTTCACATGTAAGAAATTAGGAAAAGAAAACAAAAGATTAGTATGGGTAAATTGAGACCTCCTAGTCAAACTAAAAGGTAATAGAGAAATGCACACACAGCTGAAGCAGGAACTTGTATCCCATGAATAATGTAGGGATGCTRCCCAGTTGTGTATGGATGGGATCAGGAAGGCTGAAGTGCAGCTGAAGCTGAGCTTGGCAAGGGATGCAGAGAATGATAATAATGGTCCCTACAGATGTGTCAGCCAGAAAAGGAAGGCAGCAGACAGTAAATTTCCCTATTGAACACATCTATGAAACTTGTAACAACGGAAGAGAAGAAGGCTGAGGTACTCAGCAACTTTTTTGCCTCAGTCTTCACTGGAAATCTTTTTGCCCACACCTATCAGGTGAGATGGACTTCAAGACAGAGACTGAGGGAGCAAAGACCCTCTGACTGTAAGGACACATCAGATTTGAAGCCATCTCAGAAACCTCAATATATATAAGCCTATGAAACCCAATGTGATATATCCCAGAATTTAAGGGAATTGGCTGATGTAGTTGCCAAACTACTCTCGGTGATATTTGAAAGGCCACAGGAGTTAGGTGAAGTCCCAATGACTGTAAAAAGGAAAACATTACATCCATTTTAAAAAAAAGTTAGAAAGGAGGACCACCGGAACTATCAACTTATCAGCCTCTTCTCTGTGCCTGGGAAGATCATGGAACAGAACCTCCTAGAAGCTATTCTAAGGCACATGGAGGACAGGAAGGTAATTTGAGAGCTGGCACAGGTACACCAGGGGCAAATCCTGCCTGACCAAATTAGTAGCCTTCTATGATGGAATGTCTGCGTCAGGTGACAAAGGAATCATAGAATCATTTAGGTTAGAAAAGATCTTTGAGATTATTGAGTCCAGAACAGCTACTGATTTCATCTGTCTGGACTTCTGTAAGGCCTTTGTTCCTCACAAAAGCCTTCTCTWTAAATTCGAGATATACAGATTTGATTTATGGGCTATTCAGTGGATAAGGTATAGAATGGCTAATCTTCCTCAGAGAGTTATGGTCAATGGCTTGGTGTCCAAGTACAGACTAGTGATGGGTGGCATTCCTGAGAAGCTGATATTGGGACTGGCACTGATTGACATCTTCAACAATGACAGAGGGATCTAGTGCACTCTCACAAGTTTGCAGATGACACCAAGCTGAATGGTGTGGCTGACATGCCTGAGGGATGGGATGTCATCCAGGGGGACTTGGATAAGCTCCTGAGTAAAAAGTAGCTTATGGTAATTTTGTTATGTTCAACAGGGACAAATGCAAGATCCTTCACATTCAGGATTCTTAGTATCAATGTAGGCTGTGGAATGAAGGAGCTGAGGAAGACTTGGGGTTTCTGGCTGATAAGAGGGTAGAAACAGGCCAGCAATATGTGCTGGAATCCCAAAAAGCTGACTGTATTCTGAGCTGTATCAAAAGAGCAGTGTGGCCAGCAGGGCAAGGGATGTGATTATCTCCCTGTGTTCTGCTCTTGTGAGACCCTACCTGGAGTACTGCTTCCAGCTCCAGGGCCCCCAGGGAGATGGACCTGTTTGAGCAAGTCCACAGAAGGGCTACAAAGATAGTGAGTGAGCTGGAAAAACACTCCTATGCASACAGCTTGAGAGAGTTTGGGTTGCTCAGCCTGGGGAAGAAACGGCTCAGAGGAGAATTTTTTGCAGACTTTTAGTACTCAAAGAAGGCCTGTGAGAATGATGAGATGGATTTTTTAGTTGTGTTTGCTGCAATAGGATGAGAGGTCTGGCTGTACATTAAAAAGAGTCACACTTGTTCTACTTGATGATGTTCCTGCTCAGTGGAAGTTGGACTAGATGACCTTTAAAGATCCCTTCCAACCTAAACTATTCCATGAATCTGTGGTGCTTATCAAGTTGCAGAGTTAGTTCATCACTATTGACTCTTCCCACCTCTTATACACTCAGGCTGAAACACAGTTTCTGCCCAGCAAAGCTCAGCTATTCCCACAGAACTGAGCAACCTCTGCCTCCCACCAAGGTTTCAGCTGACCCAGACTCTCCTCTTTAAAGGAAAGGAAGTACTCTGACTAAGAAAAAATAGACAAGTGCCAACCACCACCACCCCACAATATATGAAATATTGCAGATTTTATTCATATCAGAGATTAATCTTYTTCAGAGTCCCAAAGGAATATTGCCCAAGAAGCTTTACTGACAGATTATCAAGAGTGAGGGTGAGAGAAATAGTAAGTGTCAAATAGAAAGAGGGTGAGAAGGAATAATCTAACACCCCACATTATTCCCAGAGGTTGATGATAATCTTAAAAGTATAGGGCAGATGAATAACAGTGCTATATCAAAAAATGCTAGTTCCCCTGGGAACTAAGTGCTCAGATGTTACCTCACAACAGTGATTTCCATCTCCAATCAGCCAACAATTTTAGCCCTCATTATCTGTTCATTACATTTTTCTAATATGTGATTTTCTACCTTTATCTGTGCTCTGACCCTCATAAGATCTTTCCACAAAGGCAATTCCCAATCCTTCTTCAAACCTCTCCATGAAAACTTTTCTTGATATAAAGCTTATAACAATTTTAGCAATGGCTAAACAGGTGGTAGTTGGCTTCAGATGATCATACAAATATTCTCTTTTTCTTTTTTTGGGTATGTCTGTGTCTGACTTTCAAAAATTCTCATGGTAAGGATAATCTTTTAGAGAGTTTACAGACTGTTTAGCACAGTGGGGAAGTAACCTCCGGGCTAGAAAAGCTAGGAAACTTTGCAATGCAAGCAAGTGATAACCACCATCACAGTAGCAGGCACTGCTGGGTCAAGTTTCTGGCCTCAGTTCCACCCAGTTAGCCTGCAGAAGGTACATGACATCAGCTACCACACATTATCATCCCACCCTCTGTAAACACTGCTAGAGGTAATCACTAAATCTCTGCAGAAATGCATAGTGATTTGTTTATATTTTCTTTGAAACTAATAATCTTACTACTACTAGCTCCAATTAGATGATCAATAAACACAACTCATAAGAGTATTTTTTCCTACGAAGGATTAGTAATGACTAATTCTAGTAAGATTTACCTTCCTAGAAGTACTAAGCCCCAAACAGCTGGAAATATAATTTTACCAATCTGATAACATTCATAACCTTTGTAGCAGACATTCAATCGGTACTGTTTGAAGAGATTTGCCACCTGAGGATCTGGCTCTATTGCTGGATTTTGATTTCCTTTCACAGTGTCAACAGCTGAATAAAATTATGAGGAGGGTTAGAACCAAACAGTATCAAGCCCTGCTGATCTAAGTGGGTGTTCTTGGYTTAACTTAAATGAAAAAGCCTGTTACCCTTTTAAACTCTGTAGTGAATTTGCAAATGTAGCAATCCCAAGCAATAAAGTTTATCAAAGGGAATGCAAATGGAAACAATATCACATCATTAGATCTTTAGGAATTAGGTTAATTAGTCTTCAACTCATAGTAACTATAATACGACCATACAGCTCTGCTGCAATGGTTTAATTAAACCAAATACCCGCTAGATTTGAAGTCTTAATAAAGATAAAAAAGATCAAGGCCATAAACATTCAAAACTCTAAAAAATAACAGAACACAGGTGGACAGTGATTCAAGTCTAAAAGGAGGACATAGGAGAAAGAAGTGACCAATTTTCTGCATCTCTAACCTATAGACCATGGGAAAGTAGCTATGTCTGAAGATGCTAAGTCAATTTATGATCTTGCTTTACTTTTGGATTCCACACGAAGAATTTCTGCACACTTTTTTATAACATGAAGAATTTTAAATAAAAATACAGCAAATCAAAGCCTCACAAAGAGAAGTGAAAAAATTAAATTACAGACCTTCTAACAGTGAATTCCTTGCTTACTGTGATTAACTGTGTAGCCAACATTTTTCAGCTTTTTAAACAGCACAATTCTTTCACTGTCTTTGCTAGAAAGAGATAAAACCAATATAAATTAAATAAAAAATTCATCCCAAGCTAGCCAGACTGAAAGATAACTTGAGACTTCTTAGACTAAGACAGTAAAAAAAAGCAGGCAACTGTGGAAGTGGCACAAGTTGGAACTGGGAAGTAAATTGATCAAAAGAGTTGTGGCAGCTACAGGGCACAGCCTATTATCTTTTACAGTCTGTTTTGTTTGTTCCTTTTAATAGCAAGTGGATAAAAATCCCACTCATAAGATCCCATATGCTCAGCCAGAGCAGAGAAATATGCTGCATTTTGATCTATTTCTGACAATGAGACTTTTATTCTCTACCAAATTCTTACACATTATCCAACTGTTATGAGCTCTTGCAGATACATAGAGTGATACTTCAGACACAGTCATACAGAACTATACACATATGAGCATAGAGAGCAGTATTAATGAACATATGAATGCCAAAAACTCTATGTGTGACTTGAAATTAATTCCCAGGTAGCACACAAAGAGAATTCTTTCCAGGCAGTAAGGTTTYTCTTTATTACTACCACCAGAAATTTGCAGTTTATATCTGTAGCTTGGGGAAACAGAGCTAAAATGATAAATTATCTATTTCAAAATAGATGTAAAAAAATAGATAAAAATATTGATATGTAGGATAAACATACCCACTCAACCTCCTAACACTTTTAATACCATACTCCAGAATTGATATACAAACCAGTGGTACGATGTATTTGTCACCAGACTACATATGTTCATTTTTCTTAGTATTTTGTCTAATTAATTTTCTCAGTGCATGGTTTTGAATGTTTTTGTTTGGGTTTTTTTTGTTTGTTTGCTTGTTTTGTTGGTTGGGTAGCTTGGCTTGTTTTTTTGGGGGGGAGTGGAGTGTGGTTTTTTATACTACTATTATTTCTTTATAAACCTTACTGTTGCAGTGTGTTGTAATCTCCTGTCTCAGACTTCCCTGTCCCCCAGGTGTGCCAACTTCCCCTCCCCCTGCCCCCTGCTGAGAGCTGTCCATTCCAGCAGGGGCATCCTGTGGTTGGCAGAAGTTCAAAAGATGCTCCTCAGGTCTGGGCTTATTGGCCTGTCCAAGTGTCTTTATCCCTTGAGCCTTCCCCGCCTCACGCCTGGTTGGTGTCTTACCTGTCCCTTCCCTCCCCCTGCCTGGAGCTTAAAAAGACAATCAGACCRTGCGGTTGGGATTCTAATGGAGCTGTTACAATGATTCAGATGTCCATGACCCTGGAATAAAGCTCTGGATTTAACCCTCCATTGGAATCCACTCCTCATCTAGCCTAGGACTTCCTTCAGAGGTAAAGCCTGAGTTCCCACAAGCCTGGACTTGGTTTCCAGCGCCCAGCTGCTACATCCAGCCAGCCAAAAGTACCACTGTGGAAAACACCACAGCAGCTACCCCTGGCCAAGTGGCAAGGGCCAGACGAGCCCAGGCACGTTCCACCTGGCAATATTGGGATTTTATTCCAATATTTGACTGGGTTTGTGGTGCAGAATGCTTGCCAAACCATGCCTTACTACATATTTTGTCAAATTCTGCAACTCAGTCTTTGGAACTACAACAAAATTAGTAACTTTCTATGGAGGTGTAACTCTCTATTCAGGTAGAGATTAGGTGCATTTATACAAGACAATTCTGTGTTGTACATTCTTGTATTGGCTTGTAAAGGAAGCACTA
The DNA here is from genome assembly GCA_014549065.1 of Cardinalis cardinalis. Classification (NCBI taxonomy): domain Eukaryota; kingdom Metazoa; phylum Chordata; class Aves; order Passeriformes; family Cardinalidae; genus Cardinalis; species Cardinalis cardinalis. Next base: position 310,390 of record JACDOX010000251.1, read on the forward strand.
AAGGTAGAAATGAAAAGACTGTAATCATTTGGAAGGAATTATTGTATGAAGAAGGGCAGAAAACATACCAGACTACCCAGATTCCTTTGAGTCTGTATTTCATCTGTTTTACAGTTTGGACTTTGGATGTTTACTTTAAATTTTTTCATAAAGGCTAAATTTCTATACCTGTTAGCTATGCATGGACCCAGTTATAAAAGAATATCTTCACTGTGCATCAATCTAATTTTTTTTATTTTTTTTAAAAGATTTTAAAAGCATTGTACAGTCTGTACAATGGATATTGCTCTTAGGAAAATCACTGGATACTTTTGTTGCCTTAAGATTGTCTCAATAATTCCTTAAGTTTAAAACTAGTGACATTCACAGCTGCATACTGTTCTATAAAAAGTAACATTTATTCAAAAAACGAACAATGCAAATTCTCTGTATTCTTCTGGTGCTGTTTTCTGGGAGACCTTTATTTTTTTTTACTTTTAAGCGTGCTGCCTTTTTGCCTCACTTTTCCAGACTCCATTTGTCCACCTCTGCCTAAATACCTTCTTTAGAAAAGAAGACAAAGAAAGGCAGATATTTATATCCATTATACAAAAACACTGTCAAATCAGTCTTTCTTGTACATAGAAAAAGTCTTAATTATTACTAATTGCTTCCCGTGTCATAGTTGACAAARATATTTGAATAACTTTTTCTCCAAACTCACAAAAAAAAATCCTATTGCTTTTTTAAAATGAAATTTAAGCTAAAAAAGAATACTTTTCATTTCTTATCCAGAACTTTAAATTACAGGGATAAAAAGCAAGGAGATATTCATTATGTTTAACTACTAAGAGAAGTCAGTACTGCAGGTAGACCATAGCTCTGCATGCTGATGAATACTTCATCAGAAGAATTATCACTTAGCAAGATGGCAAAGGCAATATATCAATTATCAAAAATATCTGTATTCTAATCTGGTGCTTTGCATTATTTAACATTTTCTGACACAAAATATATCTTAACTGCCTTTTCTATTCTGTGGCCATTAATCCCCTGATGTAGAACACAAATGCCAATGACATAGCAAAACACTGCTGAGATTAAGATTTAAATGAAAATCAATGTTTCAGTTGGCTGAAAAACTAACCCCTCTTATTTGCTGAATAGTAAGACTAAAAATATAGCCATGGTTCTGTTTCATGTACAAAATTTTGTCTTTTTTTCTTCCCAGTTATTCCTGATGAAGATCTTATTAGTCGAAAAAGAAAGGTGGGGGAAAAAAAAGACACATTAAAATCTTTTCCAGTTTTACTGAAAGATAAGAACATCTCTAGATCAAGCATCACTCACATTAGCACTACCTGACAAGCTACTTTTTCTCAAACTAAGTTTGCATGCATAATTATTCATTCAGGCCTCCCTTTTCTTCTTCTCTGAATGTTATTTGGATGCTAAGTGGAGAAATTTATTCTTGCATCCTTGTTAACATCTGGGAAATTGCTATGAAACTGTAATTATTTGAACTAGCTAAAAATCTTACAAATCTCCATGACTGACACTTACTCCAATTTTTACATGCCTGATATGACAATATCTTCACTGCCAAGTGGAAATAGCAAATCTCTTTTAGTTTGTAAGAGCTTTGAACTCTATGGCTGAAAACCCAGCAATAAATGAGATGCACATGACCCATCTCCAAACTCTGCAGAAACTTCCTTGTAACATCCCTGACTGTAGATGACCTCTTGCATTTGTACATAAGAGTTCTGTTGGAGTTTGCTTGGTAAAAGGGTGCAAAGTTCTCTATACCTATATATGAGAATTTCTCCTCCCCTAAAACTGAGGAAAAAAACCCCAAACTTCATTAGATATCTGTAGATGAAGCCTTTGTGACATGACTGAGATAGTTTAAGATAAAGTCTAACAGCAAGAATTGGAATCCACACCACACTGGTATAGGAACACCCATGAGTGTCAAATATGATGAGTCAGGGCAAGTGCACTTGTTTTAATGTTGTCGAAGTTCTTCCTCTTCTGATTTTCTCTTTATCACTTTGTGTCCACGGACACAAGGAAATATAATACAATAGAATTATAGAATATATATACAATAGAAATAGGAAATATATTCCATGAATGCATACTGCAAGCTGAAATATTTAGGTTAATTGGAGGTTAGACTAACATGAAACAGCTTTCTGTAAGAGTATAACATCAAACTGTACCATGCTACTTCTGAATGTAGCCTGTGGCATARATGAGGTCTTTAATTAAAAAGCCACTTGAGCAGATATGTGAATGAGTTAACTTCTAGCAGATCACAGTGAATGTGGATGTTTTGGCACCAGTTTAAACTTTCAGATATAAAAAAATCAGATGTTGAAATCCTGTTTTTATTTTAAAAATAAAATTAAAAAAAAGATTTCTAGGCCTGCCTGAGGCATTACTTTGATGCTATGAAAAATTTATACAGTATTGTAGACATGCACAGGAAACAGTTGATTTAGACCCCCAAATACTTCCAAAGCCTTATCCAAAGCACTGTCTCCAAGCTTCCACYGCTGCTTTTCCTCCTTTATGTGAGACAGAGAACCATGAAAACTAGCAAGAGAAGTAAGTTTCTGAGTCAAATCCCACTACAAATTCCAGGATCAACTTAAAAGCAGTGCACCCTGAAACACATTTCACAGGTGTAGTTCTGAAAAGATTTGTCCTGGGATGCTATGCTGGAATGTCCTATGAACATGGACTAGAAATATTTTGCTTCAAATTAAAGTTTGAGTGAACTTCAGTTTATACTTTCCCATTCTAAAAATAATTTCTCCTTGCTTTTTTCTCAGGTAACATGTACTTAATCATAATGAAATTTGCATCAAAAAAAAAGATATTTGAAGTTGGGTAAGTTATGAAACTTGAAATGCATAGATGTTGAATACYGAAGCTGTTGGTGCCATTTTCTCAAAATAAAGCAACAGTTAATGCTGGAGTGCTAGAAATACATCCGTGGCAAATTATGATGCCGTCCTTGACAAGTTTTATCCTATCAGCTCTTTGCTGGAAACGACACTACACAGTTCAGATTAAACTTGCATGGTCTGCCAGGATCCTGTGGTGAATGTTTTCTTCAGAGTGCTTTGTACTGGGTCTSAGCTCCCACCTGTCAAAAGGAAAAAAAGACTGATGCCTGTTTCCCACTCCTTCAGCTACTTGTACCACCCTAATCTGGCACAGAAGAAGAATGGTACAAACTCTTCAATTTATTCTTTTGGTCAACTAATGTACATTTGTCTTCAAGTGGAGATGAAATTGGTTTAGAATAACTCATATTTTTTGCTGTGGAGTATTTAGATAATCATGTGAGCAACTAAGCCCTGTCAGGGCCTGGAAATCCACCATTCTTCATACTCCTAGTCAATGAAGTCAATTACCATTTACTGATAAGTTTAATATTGCAAATTCCAGAAAAAAGTTCTGTGCTGTCTGAAAGCACATGAGCACACTAATAGGACTCTCCAAACCATGAAGTCCAGGCTATAATATTTAAGATTAATTAATGTTCCTGTTCCTGCCTTCTGATCATAGTTCTTGACCTTGATATTTTATTAACACATATTTGAGGTAGTTGTGGGTTTGAAATTTTGTTGGTTTTGTTTTGTTTTGTTTTGTTTTTTTAATAAATGTACGTACTCCTAGTAACATAACCTATTTCTCTCTGCAACCAGCAATTTTTTTGTACGTGAACAACTATCTTCATTGGCATTAGAAATAATATTTTTAATAATAACTTCATGAAAAAAAAATTCATCTTGTTCCAAAAAAATTCACAAGCACTATCACACTATTTTCACTGTAAGGGATCAAAAAAATAGTAAATTTTCTTATTATTTTCAAAAAACTAGGTTTCTATTGGAAAAGAGTACACTTTTTGAAGTGCTACTAAAATAGCTGATCAGGACTTTTTAGCAATTTATCTGACTGGGATGTTTGTATTTCCAGAGTCTTTACTTTGGATTTAAGCTAAGAATTTTTTTTTATATTTGTGTGTRTGTATTTTACTTCCTCCTTGCTCAATTCCAACTTCTAATTCCCCTAAGGTGAACAGTGAAAAATGAGTAATTTAAACACATAAATATATCTGAAGTCAGACAATAGAGTATTTACATAATTTGAAACAACAAATGCAATGAGATTATACCATACACGTATTTTATTTCCTCTGAGTAAGGATCATTTTCATTATATTTTTCAAATTTTCCTTTCAGTTATTTTCAGTTTGTCATCACAATAAAATGTTTCTTGAGGAAGTGCATTAGCTGTATGAAATGGAAATGTGAAAACCTAGGGGCACAATTCTCTTCTTAATAAATATGGCTGTATTGCCAATATGGTGTAGAACTTTTTTGGAGCCAGGAATATTTCAGTTTTGATCAACCATGTACTGGATAAAAACTTAAGCTAGCTGATTTCAGCCTAACCTTTGAGGCAAGCAGGCATTTTCAAAGACAGTTGCCACTCTGGAGAAGTAGGAGTACTTGGCATTTTTCTCTCCCTGTGGTTCAAATCTMTCTCTTGCTTTTAGAGTACTGAATTCTTGCACTGTGGAGACCTTGGTGAACCTCAGCCTAACAAACTCTATGTATAAAGTTGGCATGCATTTTTATAAGCTGGGCTTTTCCATGTTCCCAACAGCCTTTCCAGCCCCAGGTGCAATAACTTTAGGAATAAGAATCCCTGTGAATTCCCTGGCTGAAAAAGTGAGGTACTTGGCAGATGATGAGATGGATTTATTCAATTAAAAAAAATATCATGAGATTCTTACTGAGGTCTGTGAGGAAAAAAAAAAGAATTCTATTTGGGATAAGCAACAAAGTTCTTTAGGTTTAAAATCCTTAATTTATTCAATACATGGTAAAAAGATTCACATCCTTCCTGCAGTACAACTGTTTTATGATCCTAAGAGGACTGGAGAAAAAGCAACACCTGCTTTCTAATTATTTGCAGATCAGATGACCCTGCCTGTTCAGACAGCGGGAAAACTTTGATAAATTCCAGTTAGTATCTTAGGTGAAAAAACAAAAATAAAAGTTGGCACTGCAGCCTCCTTGCCAGAAACTCTAATTTAAAAGAAACACATAGAYTTAACAGTTTGCTCCATGGATTTAATCCTGTGGATTTAATTTTGCAGGAACCCTAAAGTGAAAAGCTCCTTTCAAAATCTTCTGATGTGGCTCAAACTCGAGGGAATGAGGGATGTGTTGATGTTCACACATTTCAGCAGTGAATGACCTTCATTAGAACTAGGGTCAGGAATTTTATCATAGTCTTGGAGCACATGTGTAGCAACACAAAAAAACATGACCAATACCAAAACTAAGGTCTAGTACTGCTCAGAAGTAATTTGAGTTCCCACACCCCTATGCTTCCTCTGCATCCATAACTCTAACTCATTTCAGGAACAGCTTCTGTTAGAGACTGTGTAGAGGTTTTATTTAATCAACAAAGTAAACATCAACAGTGTTATTAAGAAAATGAGCATTATCCCTTTATTAGCTGAGGAAATGAGACCCACAGCTTTTGACATTCACAATGTCACCTGCAGCTGAGGACAAGCCTTTTTTACCACATTTTTGGCTCCTTAAGCTGCCAAATTATTCATTCCTAGTGAAAATAAAGAGAACCCTATSTAGACAGAATAACCAGAATTACCATTGTAGGTGGTCAGTAAAACTGCACTGCACAAGAAAATTTTACTGATGAGATCCAACGTGCTTTCATCAATGCTGTTCTTCCATCTCTTTTCTCAAATGAAACCCACCTCAATATTTGTATTTCCACTATGTCCAAATATTTTCACATGCAGCTCATGTGGTCCCAGCAGGAAGACAGAAGAAAACCACAAGCGTCATATGTTGGTTACACTGCTATGTTTTTCTGASAGGCATCCATGATGCCTGACCTGTGAGATCTTCTGTCAGCTTCTGGCCTGGATGTTGCTTTCAGGAATGAAAGGAAGAGTAGCAGAGACTGGCTGAATATGCAGCCACATCCATGCATTCCTGGCAAGAGAAGAATACAGCAAGTCCTTTCCCCAGCTTCCTGAAACTCTGCTTATATGTTTCACAACAAAGAAGACTTGGGCCTTTCTAATAGGTCTGAACCCAAATCTCCACAAAAGTTAGATAGGGTGGGCTTTTTTAACTTCTTAGCAAGGAAAAAGTGAAAAAAAACCCCTGTATTTGCCTCAGGTATTTCATGGAATAAGAAGGACAAAACACACYCTTATATTGCAGACTGTGCTAAAAACTAGACAGATATGGACTGTTTTAATGTATTCACATGGAAATAATGATGTGGTCTGATGCATCGAGATTTTTTACCAGGCACCTCTCATCTTTCAGTATTGACACTATGAATTAATCCTCCTGCTACTCTTCCAACACCAATAATATTGACTTCCTGGAAATAAAGTCATATGCAATTTATATAATTTTCTCAGGTAATTATATAGGCTGGAAATCCTGTAAGCTGACTCAGAAGGAGCTTTCTGTTTTATCACAGAGGTCATCAATTCTGCATGGTGCATGTACAGTTTGGAGAGTGGAACTAGGTGTGTGACTGGAAAATACTCTTGCACAGCTCCTTTTCCTCTCTGTTGGACTGCTTGATGCTTTCCTACTTAACTGACTTGTAAACCCCCTCATTAAATAGTGCTGGGTTTATGGAAGAAGAGGAGGAGCAGAACTAAAAGGAAAGTAGACATCAAATCACTCCCCCCACTACTACCTCTGGCAATTTATGAGGTTGAGTGTGCATCTGCAGCCACATTACTGTGTTTCTCCAGCATGTTTCTCACTGTACTTCTGCTCTGCTGAAAGATGCCTGTGGGATGGATCACCTGCGTTCTAATACTCAGTTGTTAAAGGACCATGGAGGGTGAGCAAATAATTGGAATTTTTGAAATAGCTCCAGACAACTTTTCAAGAAACATCATCAAAATTCAAACTAGCTTCCCTGAAAGATCTGTGTTTACCAAGAGTATTTATCCATTATCTTGTTGTCATGGTTTGACATGGCACAATGCCAGTGCCYCTATGAAGATACCTTCCCCCTGGTGTCTGCTGTGAGATGTGACTAGGAATAAGCAAAGCAGGCTCTCACTTTAAAAACTTTAAGCTCTCACAAAGAAAACTTTATTAACTACATTACAAGGGAAAAACTACAAGGAAAGAAAAAAAACTAAGGAAAATGAAAACTGCACAGAAGCATTTTCTTCTTCCCCCCTCACTAAATTTCCAATACAATACCTCCCCCAAAACACCAACTCTCGATCCTGCACTACTCTTCTAGAATACTCAACTTACAGTTCATCAAGAGGAGAAGGAGTCTTTCTTTGTACTACAGGCTTCYCCTGGAAACACTGTTGAAACTTCGTGTGTCTCTATGTTACTGATAGCACCRCCCGGAGAGATCATCTGCTATCTTGACATCTTCCTTCCATGCTCAGTGCTGCCACCACTGTGCATGGACCAGAGCTGCTTCTAGGGTTGTCTTTTAAGGATGCATTGCCTCATTCTAGAAAAAGCACAGTCTCTCACTTTTGGGACGCCTGTCCCCCTTATATTTTTCACACCCCCTGGGGCCGAGGGGTCTCAACATCTCAACACTGGAACTCKGTTGGCTCTGAGCCACTGCTTCCCCCTGGATGCAGTCTCTGTGTTACAGGGAAAAAAAAAAAATGGTTCTGTCTATGGCCACACAAGAAAAGTCTAGCAAAAAAAATGCTACTCTCATCTTCTCTATTCTTCTAACATCTCTCTCTCTCTCCTCCTCTGGCACAGGCCTTCATCTCACTCACTCAATTCTCTCTTCATTTTCTGCTCTATTGCAGGAGAAGTCAATGCTCTGCAGAATTTTCACTGTCTACAAAAGGGTCAAGACTTGGGCTCTGCTTGCCTGGAGAGACTCTCACAAGCGGCCAGACACTTTTTCTCTGCATTCTCCCCTCTCTTCTTTTTCTTTTCAGCTGTGCTGCTCTACGTTATCACGTTTCAAGGTAACACAGTCACGAGCACAGGCTGTAGTCTCTCTCTCTCTCCGGGGGGGGGGGGGGCTGCCCGATGCCTCCTGGTGCTTCTCCCACTTTTCCATGCTGAGGCTCTTCGCCTCCCACTTCAGTCCAAAGCCCCGGCCTACCTTACCGGGCTTCATGGCCTTCCCCTCCCCCGCCCAGCAGGAGCAGCTGGATGGGGGAGAGATCTGAACTTTTTCCTTACCGGAACCCAAGAGAGCTTCCCAGGGGGAGAGCTCTGCTTTAACCTTGTGTTCTCAGAGGTGGATCCAACGTCCCACTGGCTAAATAAGTTGCTAATATTAAAATCTGAACATCTATTGGCTTGACTACAGGATCCTAGAAATCTTGTTTTCTGTCAAACCACTACATTCTACTCTTCACCTCTGAGAACACACATTCTAAAATTATCAAAATTACATAAAATACATTTCTACAAACAATAAACTATCTCTAGGTTTYACTATCTATCTACTTTAATTCATGCTTTATTCTTATTTTTCTTTGGTCTTATCTCACAGCTTTATTTCATCACTCTCTTAAAAATCGATTTTTCCCGGCCAATGCACCAAAAATGTCATGGTTTGACATGGCACAATGCCAGTGCCCC
>JACDOX010000251.1:319576-378581 GCA_014549065.1 Cardinalis cardinalis
ATATTTTTCACACCCCCTGGGGCCGAGGGGTCTCAACATCTCAACACTGGAACTCTGTTGGCTCTGAGCCACTGCTTCCCCCTGGATGCAGTCTCTGTGTCACAGGGAAAAAAAAAAAATGGTTCTGTCTATGGCCACACAAGAAAAKTCTAGCAAAAAAAATGCCACTCCCATCTTCTCCATTCCTCCAACATCTCTCTCTCCTCCTCTGGCACAGGCCTTCATCTCACTCACTCAATTCTCTCTTCATYTTCTGCTCCATTGCAGGAGAAGTCAATGCTCTGCAGAATTCTCACTGTCCACAAAAGGGTCAAAACTTGGGCTCTGCCTGCCCGGAGAGACTCCCACAAGCGGCCGGACACTTTCTCTCTGCATTCCGCCCCCCCCCCTTCTTCTTCTCAGCCGTGCTGCTCCACGTTATCACGTTTCAAGGTAACACAGTCACGAGCACAGGCTGTACTCTCTCTCTCTCTCTCTCCGGGGGGGGCTGCCCGATGCCTCCTGGTGCTTCTCCCACCTTTCCATGCCGAGGCTCTTCGCCTCCCACTTCAGTCCAAAGCCCCGGCCTACCTTACCGGGCCTCATGGCCTTCCCCTCCCCCGCCCAGCAGGAGCAGCTGGACGGGGGAGAGATCCGAACTYTTTCCCCACCGGAACYYAAGAGAGCTTCCCAGGGGGAGAGCCCTGCTTTAACCYTGTGTTCTCAGAGGTGGATCCAACGTCCCACTGGCCAAATAAGTTGCCAATATTAAAATCTGAAYATCYATTGGCTTGACTACAGGATCCCAGAAATCTTGTTTCCTGTCAAACCACCACACTTGTCTACATAATTTAGTTCCATATCTCATCAACTTCCATTAAGAATTTGATAAGGGATAAGAAACTTTTCTCCAATGGTGGAGGTGTATTTACAGTAAAGTAAGAGTTACACAGTTTCTACACTTGAGTAATACTAGGTGAGAGAAAATAAACTTAAAGGCAAAGGGGAACAGAGGACAGTATTAAAAAGAAAAGAGAATATTTTGATAGATAAAAATAACCATTTTAGTGTAAAGTGCAGAGAACAGTCCAGAGTAAAATTTTCAGAACTAAGCAGAGTATTTATTTTCACTGTTAGGAAAAACTAAACTAGTAAATACAAAATAATCATGGTAGAAAAAATAATCAAGAAGTGATGAATGATCAAGTAATGATCTTTCCTTTTTATTATTTAAAATAAAATCTTATTAAAAACTGGATCACAAAAGACATTCCTTTTGCATTCAAATATCAGTATCATTCTATAGTCACAGAGAAAATGTTTGGCTCTTTAACTCCAGATCCAAATTAGCAATGTCAATCCAGGGTCACAATAAAGCCTGTCTTGCCAGAATTTTGTTTAGCTGCAAAATATCTCTTTGACATTGAGAAGACCTACATTTTGTTTTTTTCATTTCATCAAAAAATGTACTTATTATATACTACTATTTTAGAAAACTATAGATTTTAGATTTTTTAGATTTCAGTAGATTTTTCTGTTTGGATTTTGATATTGAATACTAGTTACATGCTGCTAATTATGGTTTCAATCAGCAGGCTAAAACTCAGGCCCCTAACTGGTCTGAATGCCAACCTGAAAAATTAGTTAACCAGTCTATTAAAATTTCACAATYAATTTTAATTCATTATATAGTGTTATATTGTCAATTCTAATTTCATTTTTTGTTGTGAATACAGACAACAGATCAGCTTCCAAACTCAATGGAAATCTGACACTTAGTTTTTTCCTTTTTTGAACAAAAATTGTCTGAGATGGTTACATAAATTTTCTACACTTTTTTTTTCCCCAGTCAGCTTAAAACTACCAGTACCTTGAGCACTTAGATCAGTAGGTGATTGCAGGAAGATAAGGAAGACAGCACTGCAGGTGATTTACTGGATCATTACATCCGCAGTTCCATTATTATTGGCAGAATTACCCAACAAATAAAACTGATTATCACACATATATTAGAAATGAGGAATAGAAAAAGTCCTTAAGTTTGACTTGCAAATATGAAGGCTAATATTTTTAAATGAAACCTGCCTGCATAAGTCTTCAGGAATTTTTCACTTCCTGCAGAGGGATCCAGACCACATTCTAAATTATATGATGACAAAGCACATTCTCCCCATACAGAAAACTTTTTTTTTTTTAATAATGTTTCAATATATCTTTGAGAGTTTCTATGAGGAAAGTAATAGGATGGAAATATTAATATATATATTTTGGGCCCAGAAAAATTAGGCAATGAGCTCATGTTGGCATACATGTTGATAATGGGWTGTATCCATCTACAGGATTAATTTTTTTCTTTAGAATTTAACTTTAACTGGAACACAGAAGCTTCAACACCCATTATAATGGGATTTGATATTTGAATCAATGGGAGCCCCAGACCATTTACCTTTTTTTAAAACAGCATGAGAGCTATCTGCAGAAAATAAGTTTACMTTCCCTTTGTGACTTCTCTGTCCTACCTATGAATTTAAAAGGAAAGTTTATCTTTTTTATTTTATTCTCAGAAATAGGTCACAGTGACTTCTAGAAGGCTTAGCATTAAGGAATYTCTTTTCCTTTAGGAGATACAAATCTTAATGAAGAGAGCCAAAAATGTCTTACTCTTTAGAATAGGTTTATTACTGATTTATCAGTTCATTATCCTCCTAATTTCCCCATTTATAAATCTGATTAACTCTTGGACTATCCTCATGTCACTGTTTATGAGATATTACATTAAATCCTCTGATGACTTACTAAGATCATTTCCCTGACTTTCCTGAACTCTATAGATATTTTACGTGCCCTAAGGAAAGAAAAATATAAAAAATACAATAGTATAGATTAGAGGCAAAAGAACTCTCAAGCTATCTAGGACTATTAGTCCTGACATCTTAAGAAAGTCACTTGAAATAACAACAGTGTTGGTATATTCCTAGAGATGTTAATATATTGGGCCTGAATCTCCCTCCTCACTATGTTGGTATTAACAGCTATTTAAAGGTAGTGTTATCAAAAGGTGTTAAGTCTTCTTCTAATTTCACATCCTCTTTAGTATCTGCATTTCAGGAGTGGAAGAAGGGGAAGAGGAAAAGAGATAATGATAAATTTGGTTCAAAGCCAGTGATATTTCCTTTCAAGCCCCACCCCCCACCCCCATCTTCCCCCTTCCCCATTTTATAACACTATTTCTTAAAACAAAGTCTCTTCTTCTAAGAGAAGACAAAAGGGTAAAATGCTTTGGTGATCCAATTCAAGTACATTATAAGAATTCTTCATTATAAACAAGAACAGACATTATGGCATACTTTGCTTACTTCAGAATTACATCTAGTTACTCACCCAGAGAACTTAGGCTGCTACATTAAGCCTAAACAGCATGAGAAATTAGAATAGTCTCAATTTTTTTATTTTCACTTCAGGRATGGTAAAGTGCTTTACTAGCTTTTCCATTTTCACCATTCTGAATAATTAATTGTTTTAAATGCCATTTAGATTTTCTGACGTATTTAAGCAATACTTAAAATTTCATAAATATTAAGCACGCATAATTTGTGTTTCAATTACTGAATTTATAATCTCCCTGAATGCTATTCAATGCATTACTAATGTACTTTTGGCCAAAAATTTCTAAACAGATGACTTTCTAATATATATGACTTCCCCTAGAAGTACATTTCTCAAGCTTTTCTTCATCCTACAGCTGTAAATAAAAGCAATGTGCTGGCTGCATATATTTAGATTTCAGGATTTATAGCTAATTACATTTATAAAATGCAATTATAACCATATTTTCCACTCTACAATTACAGAGCAATTGTTAAATAYAACTTAAACTGCTTCAATATTTGTTAGAATGGAAATAAGTAATTAAAATTTGCTACAGTGAATCTGGTATAGTCTACAAATACAATAGTGCTAGTTCCTAACTCTTTCTAGTCAAAGATGACACCTCACACCTAGTCTGTGGCTCTATTCCACTTAGAGAATTACTGGAAGTAGGACCATAAAAGTCTAATGTCCTTACTGAAGTGTTGTCGTGGTACATCCCCAACCAGCAGCCAAGCCCCACGCAGTCACTCACTCACTCACTCACTCACTCACTCACTCACTCACTCACTCCCGCCACCAGTGGGATCAGGGAGAGAACTGGAAGACTAAAAGGTAGAAAACACATGAGTTAAAATAAAGACAGTTTAACAGCAAAAGCAGCTTTAAAGCAAAAGCTGCACATACAAGCAAAGCAAAGCAAGGTGTTCATTCACCACTTGCCATGGGCAGGCAGGTGTTCAGCCATTCCAAATAAAGTAGGGCCTCCTCATGTGTAACACTGATTTGAGAAGACAAATGCCATCAATTTAAATGTCCCCTCCTTTCTTCTTTCTTTCCCCACATTATATACAGCCCATGATTTCATACAGTCTGGAGTACCCTTTGGTCAGTTTGCRTCACCTGKCCTGGCTCTGTCTCCTCCCAAGCTCTCAAGCACTCCAATCTTCCTCACCAGGGTGGCACTACAAAAAGAAGAAAAGGTCTTGGCTCTGTGCAAGCCCTGCTCAGGATAACTAAAACATCTCTGTATTATCAAGCTGGTGTTCCACACAAATCCAAGACACAGCTTTATACCAGCCACTGTCAAGAAAATTAACTCCAGCCCAGTCTAAACCAGCACACACAGGCTGCGAATGAATAATTTTTGTACTAAAATACTTAAACTGGTGAGATTAACAATCATTGCTGTGGAAGCTGTATTGGCTGTTATTGGTAAAACTAATTGCTTAAATATTCCATTGTTATCTCCTTTTGTTGCATCCCAGGACACAGAGGGAGATGCTGAGGCAGGGATGCCTTGGGAGGTATCCTTGCCCCCTTTAGGTCAGAGAGCAACAAAAAGATGCTTTCCCACAGTTCCTTACAGGAATATATTGATGACCCAAGTTACATCAGCCCTGTTCTCCTCCCGGTTCTAGAATGCTACCGCTCTCCCCATTGGTCCCCATTCCTTACTGCTCTTCCTCGGGATCCCAGTTGGTTGCTCCCCTGTATCCCGCCTTTGTACTGCCCTTATTCCCTCTACCCATTGGCCCTCAGACCCAGTGCTCTACCTCCCTTGTCCCATATAAAACCCTGGACCCTCCTATGTTTCTTGTTCTTCTGTCCCTGGAGCGTTTCAGTGTGTTGGCTAACAAACCACCCCTGGAACTCCAAACAAAGAACCCCTCCCGCCTGCTTTTTCCATTGACCTGCAATCACCATTGGTAGCATCTAGTGCTTGCTGAGCTATCCCCTTCCTAGAGGAGACACTCTAGGGAGGGTGGTGGTCTCAACAGCTTCTGCTGCACCACCACATTCCTTCCCCTCTAATAAGTTCAGCCTGCCTTCTTTTTTCTTCATGGTTTTGAAAAGAAGCCATTTTAATGGGGGGACAGCAAGAGACTCAARGGGTCTCTAAGTCCATTATATATCTGTTATAAATATAATAGGACTGATTCAGTAAATTTGGAGAAGCAATAACTTACAGTAACTACAGCTGTCTTATACTGAGGGAGTCACCGTTAATAATGGCAGAGACTACAGCAACTTGGCCTGGCTTAGGGAGTCCATCRGATGGAAATAGAATGAGATCACCTGGGGTTTCTTCTACTGGSGTGCCTGGAAGAAACAACTCCTGAACACTCTTCATCAGCTTTCTGAACTTAGATTTTTCTTCCTCTTTCCTTTTTTGTTTTTTTCTTTTTTTTTTTTGGTTGGGTTTTTTTGGGAGTTTGTGTTTGGTTGGTTGATTTTTTTTGCTGTTGTTTTGGTTTTGTTTGTTTTCTTTTTTAACTATTGAATGCCCATACTGGTATTAGGGAGAAATTTTGAAGGTTATTAGACATCAGTCAGGAATCTCCAGTGATCAGGATCAGGTACATGAATATTTATAGAGAAAGTACCATCCAATAATTGTAACAGAAGGCCTTTGGCAACTAATACTTAATTGCTCTGGTCTGTTTGAATCTTCAGTGAACAGTGTTTCCAAGTAATTCTCTCAATTTAAAATAAATGCAATTGCTAGCAAAGCCATATGAAACCTGCACAGTGAATGGTTCAGTGATTAGTGACTAGAATTTCACTTAGGCAACGATTCATAGTGGAAACTCAAGCTATCAAAATAATTCTGATTACACTGCTCAGTATAAGGATCAGGCTTAAGCTGAGGGAATTAATTTGACTTCTGTGAGTCAGAGACTAATAGCAGTTCTTTTTACTGGTGTAATTTACTATTGTCAGATATCCACTTCATTGCAATTATTTATTAACAGGAGGCCAAAGGTAGCTTCATTTCAAAAAATAAAACCAACTATTAAAAACAAGCCCCCAAAGCAGTTTACATATCATATATGCGTTATATTAGTATAGGTTAACCTTCAAAGTAAATCTTACTCTATGACTTTTAAATTTAGGGAACCACATCACRCACACACACAGAGAATCACAAACAGAATCACCAGGCTGGAAGAGACTTTTAAGACCATTGAGTCCAACCCACGCCCCAACACCTCAACTAAACCATGGCACTGTGTGCCACATCCAATCTTTTTTTAAACACATCCAGGGATGGTGACTCCACCACCTYCTCAGGCAGCCAACTGCKATACTTTATCACTATTCCCATAAAAAACTTTTTCCTAACATTCAACCTAAATTTCCCTGTTTATGTAAGCTACCTTATTTTTTGCAGTCAATTTAAAATATAACAAAAATGAACAAAGAAAACCAAGCAAAAAAAAAAACAACTTTGTATGTTCATATCTCATCAATACCTTGTAGATGACAACAGCATACCCTTCACTCATGTGAGGTATCACAGTTATGCAAGTCTGAGAGGATTTTACTTTTTCCCTTGTTTTGTCTTCTGTTAAAAGTATTAACAATATTGCGAAGCCTCAAAAAAGGAAGTTGTTAAATTATAAATTCTGTAATATACTGTAGGAATCCATGTCTGGATGGGCTGTTTGGGTCCAATCCGGCCAGCTGTGGACCCCAGCCCACATGATCTTACATGGATGAAAGGCAAAAGATGGGAAGCAGTCTTCGCCACATGGGGACAAATGTCCTCAGTTTATTTCCAGAAGACCCACCAGGTGGAAAAGAGACCATATGGAAAAGAGGCCGGGCCAGTTCCCTCTAGGGGGTTTTAAGGGGGTTGGAGGAGAGGGACTATGGCCAATGCGTACAAGTGATGGGAGGGGCAAGGGGAGGAACTGATCAGGGAAGAGGGGTGTGTGAGGGAAAAAACCATGTAATAAGAGAGGGGAATCCCATGGGAAGGGAAGAACAAACCATGTGATATAACATAAACTATTCAGTGCAATATGAAGACTACCCAGTGCAAAACAACAACTACATAAACTATTTAATGCAATATAACAATATACCGCAATCTTAACCTTCCACATGCAGCTAGAAAATATCAACCTCAAGAACAACAAGAATAATAGAGAAAATAATAATAACAACAAATCATATGATTGAAGGTCTCATTATTTCAATTTTATTGRGTTATGTAAAAGAATCTGTTTTCTACAACTGCAATGTAAGTCATCCCTACAAAGAGATGAATTGATATATTTGTAAACTAATGAAGKCTACCTAGACAAGCTTTTCACCCTCATGCATTCCATCATCACCTTGTGAACATTCAAAAACACAGTTGAACATAAAATTCATACAATTATATAAACATGACATATCAGAAAAATGAAAGAATATGAGAATTGTTCTGATTACCTATGACTAAATATTTGTTTTGACATTTTCTTTCCATAGATTTCTGGAGTAAATGGTTGTTATGGAAGGTGAACACTGATACAGTTGGTACGGAAACGTCCCAGATTTTTTCTTTCTTGTAATGTGGAAATACAAATACGCCACCCCATGCCTGATACCTCTCCTCCTAAAGTTAATGGAACTTTTTAGACATCCACAATCAACTGAATCCATGAACAGAAATTGCATTATCTTAGCTAAGACACCTTAAAATAAATCCCTCATAACAAACATGTACTTGCCTAGCAATGGAAAGTGGTGCTTGAATGAACACTTACTTGAATTACTCATCCTTTAAAGCACAGCAGAGTTTRGGGACAGTACATTGTGTCTGTGTCAGGGCCGTAGGTGGTCCAAAGAGCATTTGAGTCACAGAATGGATTAGAATTTGTATAATTTCAGCACATGCCTTCCTTGACTCAGCTGTGATGGCTTTAACTACTTTTAGCACAGTGACAGGACCAAGTTCACATGACCTTGTTCTTCAGCTCCTGTCCAGGCTTGAATGAGAACATACCCAGCTTCTCTGCCTGTACAAAGCTGCCATACATAGGTTTATGAGAGACATCTGAAAGCTATTTCACCCTTCTGCAGTGATGCACCTGTTTAAAACCAAGCAGGAGTCACAGTTTACTGATAATGTGCTCAGAAGTGCTCTGCCCACCTGTTGCCTTGTTAGGAAAAGTGTTGAGCACACTGGAAAGGAGCTATTCTCCCTTAAAACTCTTAATTATACTTGGTGTTAATTATGCATACAGTTTGTATTCAACATTTCTATTTCAGTATAAAGTTACATCAGACAAACAACATTCTCTATTTGGCAGCATCTCAATTRTGGTATAGACTGACTGTTTGAGAGGAAAATAAATGGAAAGAGCATTAGGCACAAGAAGCAAAACACAGCTCAACAAGTCATATTTACATAACTGTCAAATCAGCTTCTGCCAAACAGCTGAGTGAGTTTTTCCTTAAGGAGAAGTTTCTTTTGGTATCTTTCACACAGATCCCTACCCCTGTACAATGCGGTTTAAAAATACCAGGTGCCTTGTACAAGTTGGGGATGTGAACATGCAGAGTAAGTTCCAACCTAGTGAGTGGCACATTTGAATGCCTAGTTATCTGAAGGAAACCAAATACAATTCACTGACTCTCTAACTGCAAATAACCTACAGTAATAAGGTTAAAGTGAAGAAAGTGTGCAGAAAATCACACCATGCAAAGCCAGTGTCCAGAAAGGAGACAGAGGAGTCCTGCAACTTTATTTGAATAAAGGGAGAGAGTCCCCTGGGGCACACACCYGCAGGGTTTTCTCTCTCCTGGTTTTGGGGGGCACAGACTCTTTTCATCCCAAACTCCTGGCCACATTTGCCCTGTTCCTTTCCCCATTGGCTGAGGTATTAGGAAGGTACAGCCTTCCCAAACCACCTACCACATATCCCTCCTTGAACCTACTATTTTACCTCAACGTCCAGAAGTTCAGGCTTGTGCAGACCCCCGTGTCTGTTTTAGGAGCCAAGGTGCCTGGGCTCTGTAACAAACCTGCTGCTTGAAGCTGTAGAGACACTAAGACCCATTTCAAAGATGTTAATACCCATCCCTTCACCCATGAAAATGTTTGTAAAGACATTAGCACATATTTTCCCTATCAAAGTCATTACCTACTCATACTGTTCCATGGTGCATGATGTACTGAGGAGAATGAACATTTAATGACCAGATGTTCCCAGCTGGCTTCGCTGGCCTCACTGGAGGGCACAGCTGAGCCCCTCAGACATGGCAGAGCAAAGGTGATGTGTCCAGGAAGCTCAGAGAATGAGGCAAAGAAGCTGACTCTCTCTCAGCACAATGGGAACAGAGAGCAGCCTTTGTTTTATGTAACAGCTCTCCACAGTTGCATGGATCAGCCAGAGATGGCAGCTCCTCCCTCAGCTGATCAGACCAGTATAGGGAGAATGAACACAACTTCATCCAGTGCAGAGGACGAAACMCAGACAATCAGCAAAATAATTTGGAAGTAAAGCAGCAGGCTTAAGCTGGATTCAGCCCACATAGTCCCTCCTGGCAGGTGGGGACACCCAGTGTTGGGAGGGTGAATGTATCACAAAGACTGGTAATGGGAAATACATTAGTATTGTGTTGGAACTATTGTATTACTATTGCTGTATTTTGACAAGTGTAACTTGCAAGTGTTGTGTTTTCAGTATACATTGTGTCACTCTGCTAAATCAGAAATCCAGTGTAACAGAACCTGGGGAGAACATTTGACTTCAGCAGTCTCACTGTCTTACTCTATTTTAATTGCTAGCAAATTATTTTTCTTCCCCTGATTGAGTGTGTTTTGCCCATGACAGTAACTGGTAAGGGATGTCTCTGTCTGTACTTCAATGCATGAGTCTCCTTGCCCTGTTGAGGAGAGCAGCTGAGTGAGATTCTGGTCAGCCCAGATSAACTCACCACAGGGACCTCCACTGAAACAGACAAGTAACCAACTACTGTTTAGTCTTGACTAATTCAATTTCAGAATCATAACAAAAAATTCCAGTTATAAAGAGAACAATATGACTTGGAAAATAATTGTGAGATGAGAGCGTAAACCATTCAGCAAGTATTGTTAAGTGACCTTGTTTTTGCTGTTGAAAATCTATTCCACTGTAAGAGTTCCCCTGCTTTGTACTTCAATTCATATAAAGGAAAATGCAAATGAGGCTGTAGGAAGACTCTGTAGCAACTACAGAAATGAAGAGAGCTAACAGTGAAATATCACTGCATTTCTTCCTGCTCAAGACGTAGGAATATTGTGTCTGACTACTCAAGATGGGAYTATAAATCATGCTGTAGAGATTAACTAACCCTCACGAATCATTCRTTGCTTTAGAGCATTTGTCTTCCCATGGATAAGATTCCATAAGTAACAAGACTTACTGGGATATACATGCATTAAAAAGAAAAATGCTTTAATGCACAGGTTAGGGTGAATGTTCACTCTAACACAAAATGACATTAATGCTACAAAATCCATATCAGTCTAACTTACATCTAAAATTCTATTACTACATTATTGATTAATCACTTGAACTTTAAATTTAGTTGAGAATGATCTGAATGATTCAAGTACTTTATCAATTTATTTTAGAATACCTTGCCTGTCAAAATGAAGGAACTGGAAGGTGTTCTTTACTTGAGACATAAAATTCCCTTTTACATAGTTGCCTATGAAAGTACATGGTACAATCTTAAATTTATGGTACGAAACCAAAAAGCATTGGAATAACAAGCAGCAATATTTTTGCTGATATTTCAGCAAAAATTTTTTTCAGATGTTTCAGATATTTCATATTTCTTTTAAAAATATATTTTTTAGCAAATAATTCTATAATGGTTTGATTTTACTACTGTAACCCACATTGATGAAAGCCAAAACTATCTAATACATTAGTAACTCTCAGCAGAATCCATATTCAGTATTTTCTAAAACTGAGCATCCACAGGAGAAGAACATGTACTACAAACCAAGTTGTAAGTAGCAACTGGAATTTGTTCTATCTGCTTTTTCCTAATCTGTCTATCTGCCAAAAATCTCAGTCATGGAAATAATTTCTCTTTAGAATCATATTTTAACTATCCATTCTTCTATCAAGTTAGTAAAAACATTATATCTTCTAAACAGTATGTGGCTCACTAGATCTCAAATCATGGAGAGAAACAAAATATTTCTCTTACCCTGAACTTTTATTCTATATTAAAATTAGAACAGTTTAAGTGTATTTATTTCAGCTGGGTCCAAATTTATCCTGATGTGATTCACACAAAGAAGGATTTGTATGAAGAGTTTTACTAAAACTTGCTTGATTGAGGAAAACCCCCCGAAGCCCAGAAATCAGATAACAGAACAAATTTAAATCCAGAATGTAAGGATAACCAAAGATACAAAAATAAGGATACAATTTGAAATACTGTGCCAGGAAGAAAGAAGGAACAAAATATGATGTAAAAATATTCTTGATCAATGCTTTTTAAAGAGAAAACCAAATGAACAAATAAATTACTTATCTGAGTCATGACATCATCTTTTTCCTTATAGATACAAATACAAGACTATCAGCCAAGAGGTCCTAACCATTCTACCTGGAAAACATCAAGAATTTTTAACTTGATAGTCCATCTGGGTGGGCTTAAGTTTTTCATGCTTCCCCTGACTTGAGTAAATTGCATATATTTCTACTTATAAAAATGATTTGCTAGGTTTGGGTTTCTTTTATTTTTATATGGACATCATTCTTAACTTTGCATATACTAGAAAAGACATTGAATTTTAACTCATACATTTTTACAAAGATAAGTCTGCAATGTGCACATGTGCASAGATGTGAAAAAAATTGTTTCTTCTAAGATACTGGATGTATAAACTAAGCAACTTGTAAGATTCRCACTCAAATGTGTAAATCTTGATGCCAATCCTTTTCAGACCTGTCTTCCATTAAAGGTGGGCAATTTTTCCACCATCTCAACATCTCAGAGTGGAAAACCTTTCAGTCAGGTGATCAGGGAGCACTATAGTTATCTAAATGACCTCACCCCAAAATGTGTTTAAGATCAAACAATGCCTCATATTGATTGAAAAGATTTTTTTTAATTTACAGTTATATGACTGACAGCAACTGAAATTAAGTTATTTAACAATTTACAAACTGTTGGGATAAAGCTTTCTGTTTTCTTGCTAAAATAAATGTATCATTTATATTGTAGATGACTAAATTATTTACCTGAAAAACAGTTTCAAATTTATGCTGCATGAATTACACTCCATACCCTTAAAAAGTTTTTTTACTGCAGTGTGATACACATGCTGATAAGAGATTCACCTAAGGGAGTCACACTTTGTAAGTTTCAGAGAGAGAGGATTTATTATTTTGCCCTCTAGCAGAAACTTTTGTTTGTACTTCTCTATAAGATCCTACGCCACATGTTCTTCCCAATTCATCACAACCAGGACTATCTAAAGATAATGTTTATCTTTAACTGAAGTTTCAACAGATCATCTAAATTACATGACCAGACTCTAATTATCTTCAGGACGAAACACATGCGACGGGGTTTTTTTTATTTATAAAACAATGTGATGGGAATATGTCCAGACATTGCTTTGATTGTATCTAATGCATGCTCATAATTTTACTTTCAATGCAGATTTCGTTCTCCTGATTATCAAGTTTAACTAAGGGTGGAGAAAAAAGAAAAGTGAAATCACAGTCCTGAAAACAAGAAAGGGACAAAAAGTGTTGCCAATGCAAACAAGCATTTAGGAGCTGAGAAATTTGACTCCAGCAATCATCACAGGTGAGACTGAGGTGATTTAATAATTATATCTCAGGCTCTCATGGGAATACAATCACAAAAAACCAAGAGCCTCTAACTGACAACCAAAGCCAGTCAACTCAGTCTACTACCAGTGACTAATTAAATTGAAGAATTCGGGGTTTCACAAGGGTTTTGGAACTATCTGCAGCATAACAGCAAGACGAGAATCAGTATTTCACTGAGATAGAAATAAGAAAGCAACTGCAGTGCTAAGCAACAGAACAAAGTGCTAGGCAACAGAACACAGTTTGATGATTTGTGCCCCAGTTATGTCTATAGTACCTTCCAAACATGCAGAGAGTTGGATCTCAAAATTTCTCCTACTTTCTGTATTTGATTCTTTTTGTTTTAGCAGAAATCAGTGTGTACTGGACAAAAAAAATATCATCTAAAGCTAAGGCCAGGAAATAGGAAAGACGGAAACTAATAGAAAGACTGAAATGTGATTCACTGCGGTATAATATATTTCTAGCTTGGATGTTATGTCAATCATATTTTCTCACACACACACATACTCACAAAAAGGTACACCAAACATCACAAAAGAGAGATACTTCTTGTGAGATATMTTTTTGGTGAGATATTTCTCCAGTAGACACCAACTGGTGAACAGTACAATCAGGGATGTTAGGAACTTCCTCCCAACAAAAAGGTTGATTATCTGTTGAAAAACCTCAAATACAATGATTAAACAACAGGTTTATCTCCTGTAGTCAAATGTWATTCAGGCCAAAATTTCTATAACTGATCCTAGACCTAGCCAATTTTAGGTTAATTGGTTCTTCTGGATAAAGTTATGACAATTCTTAAACTCTTTGCAATACTTAATCACAATTTAGAGCTGGGACTCGGTCTGAAAACTGTCCCTTAGTGTATTTTTTCTTGTCTGTCAAGCAGCAATCCATTCATAACATATGTAATAACATTAATTCTATGGTAAAAGAAAACTTTGCAATGAAGAATTAAAATACAAGTGTCTTCCATATGTATTGCTTATAACCGATATTATAAGCAATGGACCAGAGGGAATATTTTTCCTACTCAGAATCACAAAATCAGAGTTAGCCTCTAGAGAAGGAAACATTAATATACAGTGGGATTGTAAGCAAGTCTAAACATTTATTTTATATATTCCTTTGAAATCTTTCTGTTGATAAAGAATACAAGCAGGTAAAGATATATGTTGACTGCAGTTGGTGCTGATAAGAGCAAGGCCAAACAGAGTTATCCTTCTGTAAAGCTGGCCTGTGTAAACATATGGGCTTCAGTTATTGACACTTGTGCTGAAGTGGTAAATCTATTTCGTTTGTTGGTTTGATTTTTATAAAGTATTTGTTTAAGCAAGTTTACACAGCTTGGGGATAATTATTTGCTAGGAAATTACATCTCTACAGACCTTCTATCTTACTTTCATACTTGTCAGCTCTTCCTGTCAGCCTATTTTTCAGAGTAATGTTAATTCATATTAAAGTCAACATATGTTTATATTACAAAATTTTTTTGTTCACAACAATTATAGAAAATATGTATAAATAAATGCCTTGCCTAGGATTTTGCTTGTTCTTTACATTAAAGACTGTCTAATTGAAGGAGACATGGAGCTCTTTGCAAAGAGTGCTGTTGRAATATTTTTAAATTATAATTATTTTGGTCTCTGGATGAGTTCAAATGTAAATGCCAAGTATTTTACAGAACAAGTTGTTTTTACATTGCTCTGTGGTTGTTAGCTAACTAATCACAGGACAGGAGAACAGTGATTAACAGATATTATATTTAATAAAATACCAAGTTCATAAGGCTCTTAAAATTACAAACTCCAAAAATAATTTCCATTAAATTTATATAGTTCAGAATTACACTGAAATATTATTAATAATCATTTATTCTGAAACAAAACTAAATAAGAAAGACTATGTGTCTTTCCTTGGAGTTTTTCTACACCACAGAGGACAGAGCAAATCCATTGGCATCTGCAAAATAAGAATATTGCAATCTTTTTTCTAAAATAATTCAAGAGAGTAAACAAACAGAAAAAAAAAACTTTTACTATATAAGTTTTGAGGAACCGCCCTCAGAAACCTTGTAGTCAAGTATATGGTTCAATAGTACAACCATTGAAAAATTTTGGGGCAGGATCAATGGCAAAAAGACAAATTTTTCAGGGGATTGGAAATACTTGAACGTAGGAAACAAAGTATTTAACMTGGAAACTCATTTAAAATGCAAAAAGTATGAAAATTATATAAATAAAGGGATAAATATGGGGATAATGATTCTAGACACTTTGGAAATTAAACAGTCATACATTTTAATTTACAAGAGAAACAAAACAAGAAATTACTAATAATTTAATCTGTGAAGATCAAAACTAAATAACTACATAAACATRGAAACTTAGTACAGTGTTGGCAACAGTCCTAATTTCCTCAAAGAACCCATTTTAAATTAAGAAATARTTGTGCTTTTAAACATCTTACCTTGCAAAATAACACCAGACTAAMAGCAATCACAAATATTTTATCTTCTTGTTCTATAATCTGTTTTATGAGAACAAGAAGCATTGCTTTTCATGAATGCTACTGCTCACATGACTAAAATTTAAACAATGTTTTGGGGAAGGTATTAGATTTTATCCAATAAATACTAGTTAAGACCATAGAAATGCTGATCATTCTGTAAAARTTTGTCGYGTTGTGAAACATTATTGAGGTAAAGGAGGTATAAAGGGAGAACATTTGAAACTTACAGAAATAGGAGTTATTTTTGGTAACAATAACTGTATATTCTTTGGTCTTTTATAATTTTATCTTTGATTAGCATTCAGCAACGGCTTCAGTTTAAAAAAAAAATTTAAAAAAGGGACAAGGTTAAAATGAGCAATGAGTACAACATCTTCAGTTTCATTTATTTATGACTCACATTTGAGAGAGGAACTCCTACTCTGTAAAAATGAACTCCATTACACATAGCCAACATGATAACTGCATTTTTGCTGTGTCCTAATTAAAAACGTGCTAATTCCATTAAGCACGGCAAAAACATCACAAACAACCAGATCAAACCAATGTGGGCCAGGTGAAAATCTCTCAGTAACATTCATAGAATTGATATTAAAATTTATAATATTTAAATTTAAATGAATTCATCTTTTCAAATACATCTTCATTAATCTATGTTCTTACTCTGTACTATAAAATGTACAAAAAACAASTGGGAGAATATATCTTATAAGTGTATTCATTACTTTGCTAGAACAGATGTAACTGGTTTCTTATACTAATGGTTCATCAAACACAGTGTCTGCTGTCCTTTCTTATTCTACCTGTTTGTATCTATTCCTAATGCTTCTGTTAAACTCTGAATTCCATTTGCAAGCTCTTTACAATACGTGGTTTGGGAAACTATGTTATATTTATATATATATCAAGGTAGATCATTAGATGCAGTCAAGAGATGGACAGAGAATTCACTGTAAGTTAAAAAAGTAAACAGAAACTCATGTAATTGGTTATCTTTTTCAACACAGATGTTAAAATACCATTTATTTAAAAAAACCCCTATTTATTTCATGGATGCAACACAAATGGAGGGATATCCTCAATATTTTTGAGGGTCTTTAGYGTCCAGAACTTAACAATGAAACATTTTCATTATAGTCTTTTATACTATTAAATATGGCTTTGGATTCTGGGTCCCTGCTCTACCTTTCAGAGAGCTGAATTTTTTGAGATTAGTTTTAGTTCACATTTTTCTTTCGTAAGTTATATGCAGTTGCAATAAGGAAAGTGGTGAACTAGTTTTCAGTTAAAGACTCACAGAAATACGTGCATCTTAAACTGGGTTTTTTATTATACTTGGGTTTTGTTGGACCATACTATTTGCTTCCAGGTTGGAGCACTTCATTTCACAGTTAGCTCTTTTTTTTTTTCCCTTTTTTTTACCTAGTAAATCTATAGCTTGATTTATTGTAGTTGGCCAACATCTTACAGCTGGCCAGCCCACTTTCTATTGTCTTTCTTAAGTTACTTGTTCAGAGATTTTTATCAAGTCAGGCTAACAGCAACCAGAGAATTCAAGTATTTTCAGTTTTCATTAATTCAACAAGAATTGCCTTTCCCTACTAACAGATTTTTTTCCAGCTTATTTGGCTTACTTGTGAGTTCTGTTATGGGATTTGGAAGGTATCTGTATTGCTTCAAATTCATTTAGTAAACCCCAAGAGAGTTTCTGAGGCAAAGCTTCTTAGCAAAGGATTGCAGACTTATTGATGAGACTAAGTTCTGCTAAAACTTTCACAACGCCTGCAGTTCAATACAATTCAGTTACTCAGAGAATTTAAACTCATTTATTTGACTTAATATTTATGACTTCATTTAAGTTGTGCTATGTAGTATGCAGTAAAGCTGTGTATGGACACATAGGAATGCGTAGAGTGCCTTCTGGATTACCAAAAGAAAATAAGCTAAACCAGGCAATTAAAGGAGACATAAATATATATACACACACACAATGTTTCAATSTGAGAATATTTTTGTGCTATTTAATCAATAGTTTAGACACTAATAATCCCAATTGTTTATCTAGAAGCATAATTTTAGCAGAAAACCTAATGCCTTTAAAATAATCTAAAAGATGAGACCTATATTTTTTCACAACAAGCTGAACAAAAAATTATAAAACACATGGCATCAATACAACAAAGTAGATGGCACCAACCATCTCTCTGTTGGGGTAAAAAAAGTTATGTGGTTACCAACTCTCAAAATTATATATTTATATTCCACTTTGTGCTTAAGAAGGTCTTTCTCAACTGTGCCCATTACTGAAAAATCATTTTGTATCTCAAGATGCCTTATCCCATATAGATAACTTATGACAGAGAAGTAAATGAAATCCTGATTCTCTAGACCAAGGGCAGTGCAGTAGAAAATTCTTTCTCTCACAGTTGCAGTATAAAACATAATACATCTTAAAAGTTGTCTTGCCCAAACCCAAACCAAAGTCCTAAGGAAAGTGACATAAAAGAACCAAAAAAAAGAAAAAAAAGGAGAAAACAAAGGAGAAAACATCTTATATGCCTAAATTTAAAACCGAAATAACGGTTAAAAATGGTTCATTTGAAAAGGGTAGGCCATAAAAAAAAATAAACCAAAACAAAAAACAAAAAAAAACCAAAAAACCCAAAAAACAAACAAAAAACAAACAAACAAACAAAAAAACCCACAAAACCCAAAATCAAAACYAACCAACCAAACAAACAAAAAATCCCACAAACAGAACAAAAACTGTAGGCTGAGTTGATGCTCAAAACTTTTAAATTTCTGGCAAAGACCTACTTTTCCCTGAGGTTCCCATACCTCTGGATATGCCCCATTGCTTCAAAGGCCAATGCTTTAATCATAATAACAGAAACAGACGCCCTGTCTCCAGGACTAGAGCTCAGACTTGATCTCAGACTTCAGGCTCAGTTTGTCTTCTGCCTCRCACACATCACTGATATTTTGAACCTGAAAATGCAGCTCTGTGTCCTCAATGAAATGAGCAGCTTTTCCTTTGAACCCTGGACTTTGAAATTCCAGGAAACAGGCACTTTAGACAGTATTTAGAACTTAAAACATTTTGTGTGSATGCATTCTGTAGTCCAGATGCAGCCAATATTCCCAAAAACTTGCAAGAAGGACAAAATATGACAGGCCTATCACAAAAAAACCCTGACATCTAAACTCAGGGAAGGATATTCACTTTTTAATTAAATATTTTTTTTAAATGTAACTCAATAAAATATATATAGTGGTGTCTATACTTAACCCCAGCAARGGATATTTTGATAAGAGGATGTGACTGAATTTCCTTAAAATTACTGAGGGACTTCGGGACTTGCTGAAATTATCTCTCTTGTTTAATTTTCCATTTGGACACAAAGAGMTGAATATGAATCTTCATAGAATTGGGGTATACACTGATGGAAGAAAAAGCCCTTAAGTGATGTCTTCCCTATGGAAAACAATTCTACAGCCTAATGTATCTTCCTGTCAGAACGTTTTTCATTCTATTTAGTATAGGCTTTTCCGCTCCCAATTCTGTCATATTATTAATATATATCTTAATGTACAACATTAAAACCACTTCTAGCCTTCTTGACATTTMCATAATTATATTCTTATGGATGCCCTTTTGAGTCAAAGTGAAGGTGTCCCTATTTCACTGCTAAAAAGTTTCCTTCATTCCATCTCTTCAGGGTTTTTCTCTTCCTTTCCCTTCCTCATTAAAAATAAATTATCTCCCCGCACAGTCCTTTCGTTCCCTTCAATTTCTTCTGATTTGTTTGTTGCAAGAAATAAAGGAAATAGAGGTGCCACTTCCCTCACATGGGATGGAGCTTTTAAACCATCCCTCCATTTCATGAAAGGAAGATGTAGTTTTATGGAGGAAACTCCTTCATAGGAACATCTGATGCCCATGTTACGGATGCAGCAGTCCCCCTTGTGACACAATCTTCAAMAGATGCTAGCAGAAATTGACAGCTGCAAATATTAGTAGGCAGGTAATCTATCAGGTGAGAAATTCACCCCCTGAACAATTTTCAGCWTTCATTCTCTAGTTTCACAAACTCTTCTTTTCTTGCTTTGTCACCACTCACGAAAGAAAACACCAAAACCCACACAACCATTCAAATAGCATCAACATCAGCAGAACCAGTTTTGAAATATGGAAGTAGTTTTTGATATGTGCTTTATCTTCTGTGATTCAGGTGCTTTACTAGAGGTTTCTTACTTTGGTAAGCTTACAATCCTTAATTTCTTTGAAGGCACTGACCAGAGAAATGAAGTGAAATTTTCTAAACAAATTGTAACATTATTTTGATATGAAGTGTAGCAAAAAAATCTATGTCAAAATCCTAATAATGGAAATCAAAAGTGAATAYAGCATCATGCAAATTCATATGCACTGCTGAAGTCCTTACCTGCTTCAGAGACAACAGTCCGTGATTTTCTTTTTGAAGGGCTGCTTTTTTTTCTGTTAAAAGGTGAGATACATTAGAAAACATTATAYAAAGGTGTGTTATTAAGTGTTGCTGAAAAGTTCCAGGCACTTGTGTAATATATATCTGTCACACATATTTTATTATTTGTCCAATTTATCCCTAAAATGTTTAATTTTATTCCCCATTTATTCATTCAGAGGAACCTAATAAAATAACAGCTCTTTTGAAGACTTAAGAGTACTAAAAGGCCATCTCTTAGACAGTCTCACTCTGACAACTTGATCCTAATAATAAATGTAGGATATTTCTCTATTCTTTGAAACAAATTATGACAAACARGCTTCTCTCTGACTAACATAGAGGCATGCCAGCTGGTTTGGTATTTCTCGGAGGTAAAGCATGTACAAAGAAATCAAGGACTAATCTAACAAGGTAATCATCTTTGCTTGTGTCCTCACAAATGAGTTAAATGGAGTGGAGTACTCACTCTAAGCTTTGGTTGCACCWTCAAAGAGTGTACTAGGAGGCAGCAAAAAAAGATAAAATAGGAAAATTGCTGTGACATACATCTCATGGATGGAAATGTTCTGTTACTGGATTGTGGAAACAACTGAGGGGTCTGTACTTGATTCCGTCTGCACTTGTTGCAGTCTTCAGTTTTTTTTTTTTTGAGAAATGAAAGTAGAGAAAATGAGTCAAAAATAGTTACTGAAATGTGAATTGAAATCAAACTAGGAGAGAAGAGATTTAGATTACATCTTAGGAAGAAATTCTTCACTCAGAGGGTAATGGGACATTGAAACAGGTTCCACAGAGAAGCTGTGGGTGCCCCATTCCTGGTACTGCTCAAAACCAGGTTGGATTGGACTTTGAGCATCCTGTTCTAGTGGGTGGCATCCCACCCAATGCTATGAATTAATTAGATGATTTGTTACTAGAAATATTTGAAAGACAGAAGGGTAGAAATAGAGATACAGGAATTTGATGTTCCTGTGACTTTGTGATTAGAGAGTTTYCCTAAATTGCACACTAACACTACTGGGGCCCTGCTATTGTTCATAGCCCATAGCACTAAATTCAYAGCAAAGCAAACAAATTAACTGGCACAAGCATAAAATAAATGAACAACTGTTGTGGGCTCAGTAWCAGTATTGGATAATAGGCTGCATCCAGGGATGGCAGTAACTGCTCAAGAGGAAGCTGCA
Organism: Cardinalis cardinalis; assembly: GCA_014549065.1. NCBI lineage: Eukaryota > Metazoa > Chordata > Aves > Passeriformes > Cardinalidae > Cardinalis > Cardinalis cardinalis. Next base: position 340,955 of record JACDOX010000251.1, read on the forward strand.
CCATTAGTGCTACAGATGTTTCAAATAGACCTACATGCTGTAATATATTTGATACAATTTAACTCCAAATCCTGCTCTGCTGTTTGTTTCTTTTGAAGTTGTTCTAAAAGTTGAAATTTAGAAGAATTCATTTGTAAAAAAAAGCATTTTGAATGTATGAGATATATATCTCATCATAAAATAATAATAATAACAGAAATTTACAATAAAAATTTCTATGTAATGTCTGTTTTTATAGTAAGGGTATATTTTTAGATAATAAATTCTTCAATAACTAATTACTTTGCTAAATAGAGATAGTAGGTTTCATATTCATCAACACATTCAGCAAGCATCTAATTTTTTTACTTGTTACCATCAGTAAGAAAAACCACTCCATAAATAAATACAGCTGAAGTTCAAGATAGGCTTAGGACATCAATTAATCATTTATTTATAAGTGTGCTATTATTAAGTTACAGTCAGTGAAAAAGTGTTCTATTTATGCTAGACAGGAAAAAGGAGAAGTATAATGGACACAAAACAGTGTCTTTTTGACAAATGTAGAACAAAAAATCAGTAGTGGAACAGATTTCCCCCTGTGCCCAGCTCTCTTATGGGAAGGAAACTCAGACYCTGGCAGTCGTATGATGCTGAACCACCACTGGAGCTAGGCTGAAGGCAAGAGCCAGGGCACCTCATCTGGAACTCATCTGGGTCCTTGAGTATTTGTGCAATAGAAACACTTTGCTCAGGGCAGAGCAGGTGGAAGCTGAGCAGCCRCAGGAGCAATCTTGAAAAGAGCCCTGAGAATAAGCTGGCTGATCTCATTTTGAGCAGCTGTAGCTGTGGATGCTCTGAACAGCAACAGTAGTGGGAGGGCCAGCTCTGTGTGATCAGAGGGCTTTGGCAGTTGTGATCTCTGAACTAATTCCAACATGTCAATGAAGTGGCACATCAGGACAAAAAAAAAGACTGTAAGGAATTTAATAGCTTAGGGGAGGAGGGCACTTAGGCCCAAAAATAGATTTGAGAAGAAAAGCAAACTAAACTTTTATGAATATTAAAGAGAAATAAAAATGGGTTTGGTTTATTTTTGTTCCTCTGTGGGTATCATTATTTACTAAATGTTAATTTCTTATGATAATTTTAAAATCTTTTCAATGAATAAGGCGTTAGTACAAAGGAACTGTGAGCATCATCTGTAACTGTGTGACTGAAAGCACCTTTTTCTGAAAAGTCACAATTGTTTATGTTTCCCTCTACATAATTAGACACTACAGCAAAAATGAAAGCCAGAATTGGAATGCTCAAATTTGCATACTTTATAGGATAGAGAAGTAGAATAACTGTTGCAGTGCTAGTTTTGAGCAAAGACAACCTGGATTYTATTTCCTAATTGGCTTCAGGTGTCCTATTTAATCGTTAGAAAATCAAAGCTAGAATTTTAAAGGTATTCAACTACTGATTTAAGTAATGTAAAAAACTTTTTCTAGTCTCTCTGGAAAGAGATTCAGGTCATCTGATTTTAGGSCTTTAATTTAAAAATGTGAGGTTCCCTGTGTATCAATTTATGTAGTCCCTGGAAAAAGGCAGCTCCTGACAGAGGAGCTTGTGACTAAGCAAGGCATCTAAATTAAATCCCACAAAAGAAAGGGATRTCTGGTGCATACCATACAGAGTTAGATATTTTTGTACCTGAATGTTTCTCTAATCATGTATTCCTTTCCTCATTTTTGTTGTGGTTTCCCTATCAGGTGGTGATATCTTTGCCCTTATTTACCTTGCTGTAGATTCTTGAGACTTAATCATACACTGTTTATAGAGCTCTTCAAAAAGAAGGAAGACTCAATAAAACATTCAGTGAAAACTGATAGAAATGGTCAAGAATTCGAGAAAAAAATTGAAATTTGTGAGAATTGACTGTGCTAAAGAAAAGGATGAAAGAGGTTACTTAGTAAATACAGAGCAAATAAAAATWAGAAAAATTATTTAAAGCAAATGCTTGCATTCTGTGTTTAAAAKACAAAGAAATATTCAACCACATGAAAAGATGACAACTGATTCACTGATGAAATTATCTTTCTCATATTGTGGTTAAATTGTGAAACCCATTGCCAATTAAACTTATTTTCAAAAACAACCGTAAACATAGCAGTTGCAAATCTACTGGTTCAGGGCYTTAGAAAGTTTCTAGTGATACAGCTAAGAGCACATGATTAAATATTGCAATGTTACTGCAGTTTTTTGACCCTGTTTATCCTTTATCAACAGTGTTTCAACTTATGCACACTCTAGCCCAGACCAGCTGTGAACAAYTGATACTGTTCAATAAACCCTTTTTATTTTGAGWTTATCACAGTCCAACAACTCAAGCWTAGCTATATGTAGCAGCTATGTCTGAGGACATTAATTCTGTATTTATACCTTTAGAAATGAAAATATGTTCAAATTTTGTCAGTAAAATATCTCTCTGTCYTTTCTGCAAAGTTCATTCACCTTTTTCTGGTCAGAGACACCAGAGTGAACTGYGTGACCTTTGAAGACAAAAAGGTACAATATGTCCTAGACACTAAATATTATGAATTTTGAAATACTCRACATTGACTCTAAGCTTAATTCCAGCCTGAGATTGACATGAGCCCTGAAAAGGTAAAAAAGGTTGTGATATCAGAATATAGATACATCCTATAGCCTCTTGCTTCAGGCATACTCCTCCAAGGACAAGGGTACCAGCCAATAAGATGAGACACAGACACAACTGGGAATCTAGTTATTGAGAAGACAGAGATGAAAGGTGTCATGAGGAACTGCAKGGAGACTGAGTTGCTTGCTTTGTGAAATAACAAAGTTCATAAAGCATTCAGTTAGTCAGTCCCTAGCACTTAAAAAGAGAAACTACACAAAAATGTAATTTAGAAATAAATAAAAAAGGAGCATTTGAGCATGTAAAATTCCTGCAGATAACATGAAGATCATTTAAAGACATAAGAACTAGACACTGACATTGATTCATGCTTCCTCTTTATCATTGCATTTCATTTTTCTATTCGAAAAGAAAAGAAAAGAAAAGAAAAGAAAAGAAAAGAAAAGAAAAGAAAAGAAAAGAAAAGAAAAGAAAAGAAAAGAAAAGAAAAGAAAAGAAANAAAAGAAAAGAAAAGAAAAGAAAAGAAAAGAAAAGAAAAGAAAAGAAAAGAAAAGAAAAGAAAAGAAAAGAAAAGAAAACCATGGAAGAAGATAAAATAGATCAGAAATATGTTCAAGGAAATGTAGGAGATTAAAATAGCCAACAATATAATCTCTAGCAGCTTAAATTAATATCACAAGAGGTTAAGGAGCTGCCTACAAGTTTTATGTCTTTGAAAATGTGTCCCTTAATGGAACYTATAGAACAGGAAGCCAGAAGAGCACATAATCAAGTGGTGAAAGGACTGAATAGTGACATTAAAGTTGCAGAAAGGCTAAACTAACTGTGTGTATTCCTATTGGAAGGAAGACAGTTCTCAGACCAAGCCCGCACAGAAATCCACTGTCAGAGAAAAGGCTCAGAGATTTAAAAATKAAGCCAAATATATAACACAAAGCAAAGCAGTACTTAGAACATCAGTAAATAAATAAGATCAGACAGTTCTGCAGCAATTTGATGTCCATGTTCAGCCATAGCACTTGGTTAAATATCAATTCATATATGTAAAGCAAATTTAGTGTCACAGGAAGGAAAGATGGCAAATGCCACGTTGGTATTTAAGCACAGTTTCAGAGGTGAAACTGGCACACACAGGTGTGAAAACCTAATTTCCACACCAACCTATCTGACAGAAGGTATAGCAGTTTGTATTCTAARTAACTAACAGGGTTCTGTCATATTAGGGAAGGTAATGTAGAGATGTGTGGCAGAAAGGGACAGGCGTTCGGAAGAATTTCGGAATGGCACGGGAAGATAAGAGGTAGGGACCCCTCACCCTCTYCCCCAAAGATAAGAACACACATCCTCTTCCCCAGAAAACAGGAACCCACATCCTCCTCTGTAGAGATAAGATCCACCCTTACCATGTAGCCAAGCACGTAGCCCCCCTAACATAGGAATGCTAGAACTTCTCCACCCATTACTAACCCCAAAAGATAAGTATGACCTCATCCGACGTAGAGAAGCCCCTGGTCTATAAAACCCCTTGAGTTAACACAATAAACGCCTTTTACCGTCCACCACATTGGCGTCTGCGTGTGTCTGGCCCGAGTGGCCCCAGGGAGGTTTGGGGGTCACCGTGCTATGCTTTGATACCAGGTCACTGTGCTTTTCCCCAATGGGAAAGCAACAGAGATGTGGCTCTTGACAGTGTATTATTTCAGTGTTACAACAAGCATTTTCTTCTGGGTTATGAAGTTGATATAATATGCTTGGTCTTCTGAAAGAATTTTATAAGATTATTCACCAAGAAATATAAAGCAATTAAAGTGTTGTGAAATATAAAAGAAAGCCAACTTCTAAACTAATACTTMTTTAAATATAGAAAGCAAAACTGGAATAAATCGACAGTTTTTACAGTGAAAAGAGATTATAAAGTGTGTTGATATCCTTCCACATATTTCTTGTGAAACCTATCAAGATAAAAACTATCAAYAAGGGCTTAGGTAAAGCCAGAAAACAGATCAAAAATTAGTATTGAGAGTAATAGCTCACATGAAAGTTACAGCTCAGGAATCCCCTTGATAAACTGTTTTTTGTCATACACGTGCAATCCTCACATTAACTCTTTCTTCTATGGTTTTCCTTGGAATTTCCAGTTGCTGTTCAGGAAGATGAGCTACTGGCATGCACTTTGGCCTGGAGCAGGGCTGCACTGAAATTTTTAAAGCTGTGTATGGAAAATGACATCCAAACCACAAATATAACATCTAAAACTTTGTATTCACACTTGTTTATTTAAAGAGTGAGACAAGCTTTCACTTTTGCATGTAACATTAATAAATTCCTTAGATGTAAGATCCCTTGATGTGAGCTTTAAAAGGCATATTAAAAATATGAAGTTAGCTGGATCATCTAAGTGCTAAAAAGGATTTCTTAATTAATGTATATTGTAAATAATACTGTTAACAGTATCACATGACACATGCACTGAATTCTTGATGTCTGAAACACATAGAAGTGCAAAAAGTTTGCAAGTCAGAGAAAAAGAACAATTAATTTTAAACTGTAACAAAGTTTAAACAACACCAAGTACAATTCATTTTAAAACCAGTGTAATCCTAGTAATTTTAAAATGTTATATCAAGCCAGAAATACATGTCTTTTGACCTGTAAGGAAAAATTTAAAATATCTAACCAAAACAGGTTGCTTCTGCATACAGATTTGAGCAAAAGCTAGATATTTGCTGAAAAGAGATGGCAGTGGAGAACAGACTATAATCAGCCAATGGGTTTCTAGCYGCAGCTATGAAGTTATTAATATCACATGCTAAGGAGCTGAGCTGGCTATCCTACTCTAATAGTGAGTTATGATCACTCTAATAAAAGGCAGCCATATCTGTATGGCAGTCCTCACAGACATGAACACATTTTACTCTATATTGATTGAATCAGAAACATTCATGTTACTGATCCAAATATATTTATATGCTAAACTTTGTTTCAGGAAAGTGGAAAAATACCACTTCTACTTCAGCTGACACAAATATACCCAATACAACTTTACCYATACATATTCCTGTGGAACAGAAATCATACCTTTGGTTGTCTGACTTTACTGAAATCACTAGCATAGACTTTTGCTACTATTGCCACTAGAAARGGAATCAAATTCCTATGATAAATAGGTTTATATAGAAATAAATTAATCTGGCTATGACTGCAYCTGTTCAATCACTTCAGTAAAACCAAAACCATCAGCCACAGATTCTTTACCTAATTCCAGGCCCACTGAGAAGTCAACAGGTGATTCAAAATATTCAAAATAATTCTTTGTGAAACTGTGCTTTCCTCTAAATAATGTCTTGAATCCATCTGGTGTTAGCAGAAACTTTCCAGATGCCTTTTAAATACCCATATTAAGATTTAATTCTTCTGAACTGGTTTGCATACAGTCTGTAAAAAAATAAATATATTCATTCTTCATCACTGAGGGTTTTAGCAATAGTGGACCTTGTACTGACTCCCCAGCACCTCTAATTTATGATGTCATTCTCCTCTATTTTATTGGATACATCTTTGAAATCCAATCTAATTTGATTTTTTTGCTCTATGTTAAGACAGAAGCAGATTTATTTTTATGTACCATAAATGTTTCAAATGACCAATGTTAGGGAAAATATTACAAAGTGGAAGAYTTCTAGTCTTCCTTTGTATGTTGTAAAGGAGCCATACCACAAGGATGAACTGCTGTGAGTATGGGCAATACATCAAATAAAGCATTCACTGTCYCCTGCTATCTTTCAATGGTTTGCTAATGTCTTGATTTCCTGGTCTACTTGCACTCGCAGAGACCTGATTTACAAAGCAAAGATAAATGCAAGGGTCTTAAGAAAAAGATCAACTTGAAAAAGTATGGTCAATACAAGATATCTTGGAAAMTAATTTTTTAGTGATTCTCATGTATTTTTCAGAGCATTGCCARACTACTTTCATCAAGTACAATAACAGGTTCTGGAATTTGCTTTAAAAGAATTCTCGTGTAACTTATAGGATTCAATGTGACTCTTGTAAGTCGCTGGTTATTTCTCCACAAAAAACCAGCTTATCCTGCCCATGTTTAACATGAAATGATTTTGCATAATATATTGTATTCCTACCCAGATTTCACTCCATGCTTTCAGTCATGCAAATCCAGAGAGAAATGAGTGTTTTTAACACATCTCAAAATTATTCACATATTTCTTTCTTCAGGTCATTAATTGGAAGCAAGTTGGTACCATCTATTAATTTATCATTTCTCCTCAAATTGATAGGACAGACAAAAAGAAAAAAAAAGAAAAACAATGCCTGATTGAATGTAGTACATGAAAATGTGAAGAATCACACAGTCAATAAGTTTTTCATTCAACTCAGGACRTCTCAAATACTGCAGTAAATGCAAGTAAAAAAATGTTCCATGCCATCAAATCTTAAACTAAATTTTAAAGACTTGGATGCAAGGGKKTTTTTTTCCCTCTCTCTAGGTCAGTCTGGTGTTCAGATTCAGTTCAGCTGATTATAGAACTACAGTTTGAGTATAATAGTATTGACAGTTTAGCTTAATTATTTCTAGATGAAAGCTAAATGTGAAGTGCAAAACTGTGAATCTGGACTTGCACATTTTATTATGACACTTAAAATCCACAAAGAAAAAGTTTCTCCCATCATTCCCCAGTTTTTAAATGAGTTTTGAAGAAGATCTGCTAGAGCAGCAACTGTTGCACTCATTGTCATTCTGGCGCGCAAAACAATCATTCTTTGCTGCTGGAAAAAACATCTCTGTCGATTCTTTCCAGTCTGGACCACCTGATATATTTCAAATTTTATATGCTCTATGAAGAATGACATTCATATGAATGATAACTTTACCCTTTGATAGTCTAATCCTTCCAAATACAGCCACACACTTCAGCAATCCCCCTAAGGAACAAAATGAAGAATAAAAGATATCACTTGAACAAGAATGCAAAGTGACAAATATAGTCWTCATTTGTCAGAGCTAGCTATGACATAAAAAAAGATTTCTTAAGAAGCTGTTGTGCCAAGTTATTAACCTCACATGGTTACCACTCTCTAGAAAYCTTGGATTTCATTCCTGAATGGAATTAACCCCTCACTACAATCTATTATACTGACTACACAGGCAATATTTTCAACAGACTCAGGGAAAAAAGTTTCATCTTTTCTACTTTATTCATACTACCAAGAAAAACTGTTCATTGTGAAGACCTGATTACCCAAGCAGCATGTAATTCATAACTTATTGCCTTGAAAAACTCAGTTTATTCTCATATAAAACAGGATATGAYTTCCTAGAACAGTGATTTGCTGTTAAATACATTGGGCTAAACACCTCCAGAGGACATGGAAGCTTTGCCTGTGCTAGTTTACTCTGGCAGATGGGGCTTTTAAATATTCATTAAGCATTCACTATACCCTTGCTGTGATGAAAGAAAACCTAAGTATTTCTATAAATGAGCTCCTCACCTAAGATTGAAGAGAAAAAAAAGGTTGACATATCTCAGAAATAGAACTATTTTTCCAAGATTAAAGAAACAAGTTTATGTGAGACAAAAATGCCAACAATTGTACCATAACATTACAATAGCGTACAAGTTTAGGATATTTTGCACAGATAATTGCACATCTCATAGGGAGGTTTTAAGCATTTTATTTTGACAGAATTGATGCTATAGTYTTAATTTGGATATGCTAAAAAGATATGCTAAACCTCATGGCCTCAGAAAAGTATCAAACTTCTAAGACTAGTTAAGTTAACCTCTGGTTCTGTACAAAGAATATTTCATGTCTGACATGAAAAAGAGAAAAAATCCTTTCTTAACTTTTTTTTTAATGTTTACATTTAACAAAGAAAAGAGCATGACTAAGATGTTATTATAAAATAATTATGAGTAGTTGCTGATCTCTAGATGGCTCTTACATAGCCAGYCAGTTACCACAAGGGCAGGCAGAGAACACTATAGAAATTTCTCTTTACGCAGCTGAGTGCAGCTCATAGCAAACCCAGAAACGTAAATATGGGGCTTTGATGGGCCCTGAGGCTGAACACACACTTATTGGAGGAGAAAACATTTAAACTAAATGGGATAGATTGGTTAGCAGGTGGCTAACCAGCATGATCCCAAACATAACCACAAACATTTCTTTTTCATAATTTCTCTCTCAATTGAGGATTTAAACTCTTTGGAAGTCAGACAAGATGAAGTGATTTTATATTTCATGGGATGGCTATCTCCAGTTGATCGCTGTGGGTGTGCACAAAGCACTGGGACGTGATCTAGAAACGCTGTTACCTATCTTTCCATAGAAAATCTGAAAATTAAAGTGGTGATTCTGTGAATCCTTAGGGGCCTAATTTACAGTTGCAGATCCAGGCTGACTTGGCAGAGACTTCTCTTTCATTACTGAAGCAGAAATATATGTAGGAACAGCTGTGGAAGAACAAAACTAAAAYAGGAAAGTTTGCAATGGATGTATTTGCCCACATAGGCACACACAGGCTTGTACATAAACCATTACTGCCAGCATAATGAGCCCTCCTAATAGCAAGCTGATTGACGTAAAAAATAGGTCTTCATACRTTTCAATACATTTTGACCTTTAACTTAGTGTTCACTGGGAAAGTAAAATTCTGCTTGGTAGAATGTTTTGTAGTTTTGAAATGTAAATTCATTACTCACAGAATGAACAGAATGAAGCATTTAGAGAAATGCTAACATACCTGATATATTTTTAAGCACATTACATTAGAGACATCAGTAATTTCATAAGTTTTGTATGTATATTTTTGCCCTAGACAGACAGCTAATCAGACAGTGAACCTTTAGCATGTTGTCTGTTATTACATTGGCATCAGACTCAAAGTATAAAAACCAGCTTCCTAGTCCCTGTATATGCAACCTGTTATAGCTAAATTTTATCCAGAGATAAAACTAYACCTTTGAGGACAATTAGAATAAAAGTGGATATGGCTATAGATTAATCCAAYAGAGGTTATATTCTATTCTATTCACTAGGGAATGCAAAATAAAATCTTTCACCATGCCAGACAGCAATTTTGGATTTAAGCACAGAAGGGTATAGGTTTTACACAGGATGCATGGCCCAACAACTTAACTCTCTTGGGATTTTTGGACACTGGATAACCTAACAGAAATAGTGCAACACATTTATTAATCCACTTCTTTCTAAGTCTTAGTGGGAACTCAAGATTCATTTAAAATATGTCTTGAGCAAATGGTCACACAAGTTTACAACAGATAAACATTTTTTAAAATGTTAAAATATAGTAAGAATATCTGAAAATATTTTTCATAACCTGTATGGTATTTTCAGACTCCTTGAACTCAATTTAGAATGCATAAATTCTATAAACCCACATCAGCACAGATAATCACAAATATCAGCATAAAGTAGACTCCATTAACATCAGCAATTCTSTATCACAGCTTGTCAATCTGCAGCTAGAACTTTTACAAGATGCTGATAGAAACCATATTGACCAAAAGGAGCCCTGTCATTACTTTCTAAATATTGAGTAAAAAGACAAAGAACAAAATACACAAGTAAATTAATGTTAGAATGAGAAAATGGATACTGTAATATGAATGAGCACAGTTTGAGGTAAAGTGGAATTCAGAGGTTTCTAAAATGACATTCAATGTCAAATAGGAAACCACATTAGAGTAGTTTGACTTGGATTTGTTTCAGGCCTTTCCTTAAAGCATAACAAGTTTAGCCTTGGTTTCCTATCCAGGAAAGCATGGGAATCTGAATTCTTCTTCTCTGCTGTTTCTTTGAAACAACATAAGTTAGGAATTTCTAAAAAGTTCCTGTACAATGGGAAGAACTTACTGAGGAGTCTTTGTCTTTTTTTCAGTCAAYGTGTATTTAGGCACAAACAGTGATGGTGACAGTCAAAGACATCAGCTGATTTCCCTTTTATCAGCTGCACAAAGTCTCTTCTCTGAGTCACTAAGCATGGTGAGAATTACAGGGAATTGCAGGGTGGTCTCAGATAGGAAAGAGAGCACCTGGAACTTGCAGCCAGATGAAGGCATCTGGGAACAATGAAGATCAGTGCTGAGTTTGAATCATACCAGGAATAATGCTAATTTCCAAGAAACACCAGGTGCATCTSTTGATTTATGAAGAGCCTCAACAGCTGAAAAGTGGAAGAATTTGACTAACTTTTCAAGAGCTTGATAAAAAGACCCTACAAAATATGGAATGCAAATGGCAAAACATGTTTTTGTAAAACAGATATTTCAATCTTGTATATTCCTGGAATTCTCATCTTTAATAAAAACCAAAATTGAATGCTTGTTTAAAATATATACCAAAAATGCCATCAAAGGAGACTGGAAATGTTAGCTATATGAAATTCAGCTATRAATTGCATTCCAACAGCAAAAAAGCTGTTTATCTGTGTGATTCTGAGATACTTTTAACATAGTAAATTTTGCATTCCTGGCTTTGTTAAGCTTCAATAACTGAAACTGGATAAAATTAAAATTACCATTGTTATTATAGCTATGCCTCATAGCAATTGCAGCTAAAATCTGTGAAAGAGATAAGTAAATAAAATCCATCAAAAGGCTACCATTTTTTTTCCATTTTAATACAGCTTGGAAATATGAAGTCTACCACAAGAACAAGAATATGAAAAATTCTCAAGTTAGGATGTAGTTTAATTATTTGGACTTTGTCCAAAGAATGCATGAACTTAAGTCTCGAAAGATAAAATACCTCTGAAACTACAATTTGAGTGTGACATGAAACTAAGAATTCATCCAAAACCTCCTCCATGCTCCTCTTATTCCTCTATTTGAAATGGGAAGAGACAGTTGCTTGGAATCTASTCTTTGTAAGGGAAACTCAATATGCTGGCGCAGGCAACAAAACAAGTAGGAATATTACTAATGMAAAGAGAGAATAGTCCCTGTCCTCTAATGTGCCTTACTAACACACAGGGGAATGAGGGCACAGTGTGAAAGTCTGAAGCACAAATGCAAAGTCATTACCATCTGGCCTGTAAAACTATTGAAAGTATTTTGACATTCAAAAGTGAATGTRGTAATACTTGTGAAAGGAAGAAACAGTTCTGAAAAGACTTAAGGATATTTTGAGGACTTTCAAAACAAAATAATACTTTTCAGAAGTTAAATGAAATTAACATTATAAATAAAGGCAGTATATTATGAAAACCCAACCCAGAACTAGATAAATGTAATAAAATTGATGTTACAAATGTAATAATACACTACTACTAATACCAGTGTGAAATCATGTAAATGTCATGCTTTTATTCCAATAAAATCTGAAATTCAAAATAAGTTGTTATTTTTTTCTGAAAAATAACATTTATAAGAGGGCCATGCTTGTATTTCTGCATCTTAATGGCTCCCATGCAAAAAACYAAACCATACCAAGCCCAAACCAAACAAAAAACCTAAAAACAAACAAAAAAMCCCAAAAAACCAAACACAACCAACCAAGCAAAAGAACCCCCAACTTGGTAGTCTGGTTATTTTTTTCCTAAAAAATAAAAATGATGGAGTTTTTTCCCTAATTTCAATYTCTAAAATATTTTGAAAAAAGAATTAGAAAAACTTTTTAGAAATAATATTGACTACATACATATGTTTCTTTACTGATCCCATTGAAGATTGGTAGTTTGTCCTCAGTTGTTCTAGCTTTGTGCAGTGTTTCCTGGCAAATCCAAAACTAATTTGTTTATTTATCATCTATCTAACTTTCGTCTTTCATCATATTTTAAAATATTGTATGACTAATTATAGTAAAGACATTAAACATTGTTTATCTTGTTTACCTCTGCCTTGCTCTCAGCTGTCTTTTTCCCTAGCAAAAAATGAACAAGTTTTTAAAATAAAAACTTGAATTTGTCCTGAAGAGTCTGAGTTAATTTAAGGCATCTAACTGATCTGCTTAAAGGTTTAAAAGCCATCAAGAGAACATCTGCAGAAAGCAATTCACCCACCAGAGTTCCCAGCCTGGCACTACACAGATCTCTTCAATGACTGAATCCTCAGTTCACCAGAATGAATCTGTGCCTGTTTTATATGTATGGTCCCTTCCTCCCATATATATTTWAAAAATAAAGATAAAAATCTTTAATTTTCCTAATGTAGTTCACATAGTTAGATTTTAAACCAAGTCTTGATAGGTCCTATTTAGCCTTTTCACAGCTACTGACTACCACAGAGTACTGTTTGAGTTCATAATCAAGTCTCAGCTTTGTGGTYTGCTTGCTGTCTGGATCAGCCAACCTAGAACTAGATAAATGTATGAACAGCTTCCTCACATGCATAACAGRGGYATTGTGGGAACCCAGAACATCCCTCTGGCTGTCCAGGATGGCCAAGATYCAAGGGCTCAAGGGGACTCAAGGGGACTCAGAAGCCCTGGTATGGAGCCCAAAACAYCTGTGGTTTTCATTCTGACCCRTGAAGCAAATTACCAACCTTATATGAAGACCAGCAGGCCACAACAGTTTAGGTAGAGTAATAGTGAAGTTATCACGGGTGCAAAAGTAGATTTTGGGATTTCTAGAATGGGAGTTCAGGAGGCAAGATGGAGGGATCTGGGCGTGTCCAGCCTTTCTSCTTCTTCTTGGCCTCTGTCTTCTGCTGTGATGTTGGCACTTTTAGATTGGTTTAGAGTAGAAGCTCACTGTCTAACACAGGTAATAGGTATTGGAAAGTAATTGTTAACATTTTATATGTAGTTTTTAGTATAAAGAYATAGCACCGCCTTGGGGGCAGGCAGTATGCCTGGAACTGTCCTGCTGGACGGACCTCAGGACAGGAGAAAATTTTTTATAGATAAGACGCAATAAACAACCTTGAGACCGAGAACTGAAGAGATCCAGCTCATTCTTCAAGCGCTCGGGCTGGGAAAAGAGACTTTTAACATTCTCRGGGTCATAGCGACCCAAAAGACCCCGAGAGGGCATGGCCCACACATTGCAGAAACCCATCCACAGGCTTAGGTCAGCCTGTGCCCTCCTACTTGGCACTTAATGCTGTTAAAGGGCACAAGGTGATCTCAAAAGCCAAGGGCAGGAAAAAGAAAGGACACATTTGGGCATTTCTCCCCACAACTTAAACTGTCTTTTTGTCYGACATGTGGAAGATGAAGAAAGTAATGAAATTAGTCCTGTCAATTTGACAGGTAGCACACAGGAAATTAAATGTGCAGAAAACCAGCCAGGCTATCAGAACTAAACCTATTAGACTAAGACATCATCCTTATTCCAAATACTGTCTCCTTAATTCATGCTGAGTGCTTAATGGTCACACCTAGTTACAAATTACCTGTATGGTCCAATGAAGACAATTAAATTGCTAAGTAGTATCAATGTTGCAGCGTGTTAAGTCTCTTGGAAACTACAGAAAAGTATAAAAAATCCTGCACATCTCATTCCAAAAATATCTAATTTCATTCTTTTTGTTTACTCCACTGATTTAATTATCCTCATCTATTTATTTTCTTAAAGTTATGAATTTAAAATAATAATGGGAACACAGAAGCTAAGGAAAAAACCCCAAAAACAAACAAGCAAAACCATGAGGATATTCAYAATAGAATTTTAATTGAATAAGATGGACTTGAATGATATTTGCTCTAYAGTAAATACAAAACAAGTACACCAATCACAACACCTCAGGTGACTTTTAACTGCAAAAGTGGCAGTAAAATCTCAGTCATGCTTGAAGTGTTGAATACAAGCACAAATACTTMTGGAATAAAGTCTGGACAGAGGGTTGTTCACATCATGGTTTATCTCCAGCTGGCAACTAAGCACCACATGCTCACTCACTCACTCCCCCTCCTCAGGAAAGAACCAGAAGAGTAAAAGTGAGGAAATCCATGAGCTCAGATAAGCACAGGTTAATGAGGAAAGCAAAAGATACACACACACACACAAAACACAACAATGCATTCATTCGCCACTTGCCATGGGCAGGCATGTGGGATGTGTTCAGCCATCCCAAGGAACACAGAGCCCTATTCCAGGTATCAGTGACTKGGGAAGAAAAATGCCRTCACTCCAGATGCCCCCTGCTTCCTCTTCCCCAGCTTTATAAGCCAAGCATGATGTCATATGTTCTGGAATACCCCTTTGGTCAGGTGGGGTTAGCTGTCCTGTCTCTGTCCTCTACCAATTATTTGTGCACCTGCAGTGTCCTTGTTGGAGGGGTAGGGAGAGGAGCAGAAAAGGCCTTGACACTCTGTAAGCACTGCTCAGCGGCTACAAAAACAGCTTTGTGTTACCAACACTGTTTCAGCACAAACCAATATCTTGATGATAAGATGGAGAGCAACTTACAGGGAAACCAAACATAACATTTTGTATCAGAAAAATGTTAGCTGTTCAGAGCATCATATATTTTACTGAAGTACTAAGATTGTTAATGAATATGCTTAAAAAAATGCCACATACATCTCTTCTCTGCTTTTTGTTATATTAGTTTTTGTATTACATCTTTTTCTGGAAACACGGGAATCTCCCAAGGAACCTCTCCCARGGAACTCCCAAAGAGCATTGAGGCTAAAAACTACCTACTCATCTCCCTGATGTGTGGCCTYAGTGCAACAATGGGATAGCACAGGTGTTTAAATAACAGGCCGTATACATTTGATGAACTCTGCCTAAAGCTAGAAAAAACAACATATAAATGAAAAAGGCTCAGGTCCACCTGGTCTGCTTCAAGCATCCAGACAAGMTTACATTTTATGTAATGTCTTGAACTATAAACGTGATTCAGTCAGATTATATTGTGACACTGATTACCAGAAGGCTGTTTCAAAATCCCTCCTAGACTCGCATTTTGTGCTGCTGCTGGCCAACTCTGCCATTCTATTTCCACAAGGGGAATCTGAGGGGAAAATCTCTTTTGTTTCTAATATATTTTTGCGCTTTCTCTTAGTTGAATTCTAGGAATGAAACTTTCATCAGACCTTTTAAATATAGACAGTCCTGCTAAGTYTAATACAATTCATAACAATAAGTGCCACAAGTCTGTCTCAGTACTTCATGAAAGCTACTCTAATGAGAGGAAGCTAAAATTAATTGGCAATAGGGAAAAAAGCAGTCAAGGCACAGGTTTAGTTCTTGATGCTCTTCCATAGAACAGGAATAGCTATCTCATTCTTCTGCCATATGGGCATCCTTTTTGAAATGGGCAATCAACCCAGTACACACTGTTCAAAGGAGATTTGACAAGGGCATTTGGTWCTGAGGTCACTATGTCCTTCGCACTCTGCAGCTATTTTCCCTCACAAACTGAGCCTCTTTCATCCACAATCACTAACTAGAATGATGTGAATAATTCATCTCTTCTGGAAGAGTTCAAAAAACCCCAACCAACTAACAAGAAAAAAATGTCTCCAATGGTTTTCTAAAGATACAATGGTTTTTACTTTGCAATTAGTAGTAAATTATCATACAAAGACCATGAAGAGGGATGTTTGACCTTTTATCATATCATTAATAACTTCACCTAAAAACATTGCAGTGAGAARTAAAGTTTTAGGTGGATTGGGAAATGCTACATGAATTTTTTTTTTCAGCTATTTGTGGAGGGCAAAGAAAATGAAGAACCTCTCCTGTAGTCTTTAATATTAGAAGCAGGTCCCAGAAGTTTCATTGGCAAATGGTTGTGGTTGATGTTAATCTGTTTATGAAATAAAGACATTAAAAGCAAAATGATAATATACATAAACAAATTTGAAAATATTRAAGTCTAGTTATGTGCGAGTTAAGCCCAAATAAAGATTTCATATTATATTAAGAATTCAAATGCATTGTCCTGTAAGTGTTTATCATGTATTTATTTGAAAATCATGCAACTTTCTCCTCCCCCCAGTCTCCCAAAAATGCTTTATGCAGTGGCAAAATTACCATCTTTGGCAACAAAATAAGCTTCCACAGCTTTCTAAAAATATATCATACACTGTCTTGTTTGTAAGTCACGACAAAAACTCTGTGCACATACACTGATGGAAATTTTGTTATGCATCTGCAGCAGCCACACTGCTATGAAAAGCAGATAAATGATCATAGAACCACACAGAGCTAACTAGGTTGGAAAAGATCTTTGAGATGATCAAGTTCAACCTGTGACCTAACAYCACCTTATCAACTAAACCATGGCACTTAGCACCATAYCCAGTCCTTTCTTAAACACCTCCAGGGACAGTGACTGCACCACCTCCCTGGCAGCCATTCCGRTGCTCAATCACCCTTTCTGTGAAGATTTTCTTCCCAATGTCCCACCTGAGCCTCCCCTGGCACAGTTTAGGACTGTGTTCTCTTGTCACTGTAGCCACTGTGTCACTGGCTACCTGGAGAAGAGGCATTTCCCACCTGGCTACCCCTCCCTTCAGGCAGTTGTAGAGAATGGTAAGGTCCCCCCATAGCCTCCTTTTCTCCAGACTAAACAGCCCCAGATCCTTCAGCCACTCCTCACAGGACTTGTGTTCCAGACCCTTCACCAGCCTTGTTGCCCTTCTTTGGGCAACATGGAATGGATATATTCCAGCATCTCAATACAAAAACAAAAGTAAAATTTAATGGTASAGATTTTAAATTGTGCCTAGGAATCTGCAATATTTTTTTCCTCAAAGAGAGAAATGCCAACTTTGTAATTTCATACAAGAGCTGTCTATATTTCCAATAACATTACATTTGATATTAAAGGAACTAAGTGATACTTTGCAAATTTGAGATAATCTCTTGACCAGTTAGTATTAAAAATACACATAAACATGATAAGGGAGGAATTAACAGCCGCCATCAAACTTCATGTGAGCATACAAATAAGAACTTAGCCCTAGGTTCGTGACAATATTAAGCAACATTCCTGACTTCTGTGGGAGAGTTTAACAAGAGCTGAACTCATTAGAATGTTTTAACTTACTTGATAGCTTCCACTAGTATTTTTAGCTACAACTCTGAATACTTATGTATACATGAATGTTTGAGTGGCACATGTTGGCAAAGATCACTGATTTAGCTTAGATATCCCATAATAAGCTATAGACGTGTGATATACATCTTTCATACTATAGTCTAACAACCATAATTATACGTAAATCTCTCTTTTACTAGAAATAGTCTGAGAAGAGAAAGGAATAAAGAATGATGATGTAAGTTTATAATCAAAGGTTTGAGGAAGAGTAGCTAACATCTTTTGAACTGCTAATGCTCCTAGTAAGGACTGACATTCTACTATATTTTGTCATAGTCATTGTCAAGATGACTTGGGTTTATTTCTTAAAAAAAATGCACATCATGCATAGAGAGAGAGTTTTGTGAAGCTTTTGATTCCTGCCGTTTTGTTCTACTACAGCAAAAAATACACAAGAAAAAGAAAATAATTGGATATAATGATAGAGACACACATCAAAATATCCACTGTATTCCCTACAAGGGTATTCAAATAGGCAAATAAAACTTGATAGCTTAAATTACCCACATTGCAAGTCATCTATTCAATTCATGAAAATTACTAATCATTCCTTTAAATTATATATTTAAATGCTTTTCATTATTGAAAAGCCATGACATCATCATTGGATTTCACCTAAGTAAAAGTTAAATAAAATATTACTTGAGAAAAGAAGTTTGCTCTAATGCAGTGTATCTTCTGTTGCAAAATCACAGAATACTTGACCTAAAACATTCCCTGACAATTGGTCTTTGGCTTTGCTCCAAAACTGGACATGTTCAAATAAACATTTAAAACTCACACATTGGGGATGTTTTGGGTTTTCTGCAACTCTAGTTGCTCAGGGGCAGAGCTTTTAGTTTCTGATTCTATACCTGCAAGGAAATGTTCATTACAGGTTGGAGCATAAGTAGGACATAGACACCGTGCACATATCAATCACAATTCAGAAATCTTTATTTGGTGCACCTAAACAAGTACATTTGTTTTCGTTGTTTACTTTCAAAAAATATTGTTATTTACTTTCAAAAAATATTGTCCAAGAGGGAAAGGAAAGCGATGAAAATAATTCTAAATGGAGATAACAATATGAAGAAAAAAAAAAGGCTTGATAGAGACAAAGCAAAAAATGGATGAAATAGAAAGATCAGAAACACTTAAAATTTTTATTTTTTTCCCTCAGTCCCTACAACTACTTTAAAAACTAAAAACCAACCAAACAAAAGGTTAAAATAGATCACTTCCTTTCTAGTCTCTCTATAAATGCAAAAAAAATTYTTAAGTAGCTTTACTGGTCCCTTTAATCTACTTTCTGTTCATCTTCTCAGTTGTCTAGAGGATTCTTCTATTTTCAACAGTCAGTCCTGTATCTATCCCTTCCAASCATTCCCCACCTCCTAACAGCCAAAAAAAAAAAATTTAAAGGGAAAAAAAATCCCACGACTTCTCCTAACTTATTTCAAAGTTTYGTTGTTGTTGTTGCTGTTTTTCAGCAATAAGAACAAAATATTTATATTATTCTTGGTATGCTTTGTGGTCTAAGAATCTTCTGTGTCAATCAATATCCCACTGATTAGCACAACTGTCACATATTTCTGTTAATATTAGTGCCATGCTACACAGAGACATATATGTCTGCAGAAAAACAAATTTCAGTGTTAAAAGTGCGTTTGGCAATGTAGAAACTGAAAAAGGGTAAAAAAACCTGTCTATTAATGCTATATTGTCYGACTGAATTTCATTAGTGGAAAAGGCATGCCATTTATAATATAAAGTATGTGAAGCAGGTTAACTCATTTGAGATGGAAAATGCTATAAAAATGACAAATATTATTTCCATTAAAAATTAGTATTATTGGAAATAGTGTAAAGCTGAAGGAATAAAACTTTCCAAAAGCCAGAGTACTCCATTTATTAACAAGTTTAAATTAATATAATGTAAAAATGTAACTAAAAGCAYATTAAAAACTCAAAATATCTTGACAAAAGCTGATCTTACTTCTGGTAAAAGATGACCATTAGGTCTGTAAGATGAACCTCTGAAAATAAGCATGATGTAAACGAGACAACTGTCATTTGAATTAATTCAGAACAAAGTTGATCCAAAGCATAGCTCCATGCCAGCTAATATCAAGAAGGTTAACTCCATTCCAGCCAAAACCAGAAGAGAAATGTAAAAGGTTAATCTCAAAGTTYGATAGAATGACTCAGGTAGATCTTTGTCTCTTGTTAATGAGCCAAGTAATTACTTCACAGTTTAGAACTGATATCAGTTCAACAAAATTAGCTGGATTTCATCTCAGATGTCCCTGTGAACGCTAACTTAAATTTTAGAATAAAAGCAGATCTAAATGTGTATCCATATGATATTTTCAGAATTTCAATAAAAGCCTGAAATTGGTGATCACAATTAGATTTGTAGTAAAACATGGAAACACAAAATTCTTACCATGCATGTCCTCGGTTACGACCATTTTCTCTCTACTTTGAAAAAACAGTATTATTTTCAACACAACATTATATTTTTAAGACCAGAGAAGAGGATTTTTAGGGGAAGAGCTGTTAGCCCATGTACAGCATTAAAGAAAGAGATGAAAGGCTAGTGATGCTGCTGTAAGTTTAGCACCTTGATGAAAAGTAATATTTATTTTATAACTCAAGGTCATTGACATTTACTTTGGCTTCTTCTGGACCAATTGTGACTTTTCTATATAGATTCATAACAAAAAAATCACCGTAGTAAAAAATACATAATATTCTCCTGTTCACTTTGCAGGATAATATATTCATTCTTGCCTTTATTTGACAATACTGTMACTAAGATGCATTTTCTTCCTACTAACTTGTTCACAATCTTCTTCTGCTGGCAGACAGCCTTTATTTTCCAAACTTTCCTTTTTCTGTACAGGATGGCTTAAAAAAATTCACATTTGACCTGAAGAATACGCAKTGGCTTATTCCTTCCAAAAGGCGTAATGATACCAAATTCAGAGAATAGTTACTTGACTTTCCCAGCAAAACAAGTTTCTGTTCAGGGTATTAGTCTTGTCCCTTAAGGCAGAGATAATAATCAGTCATTCAGAMAACTAACCTATTTCCTCAGGTTGCTTCCTTTCCTGCTTTGTACCAGAACATCTTTGAAGTATTTTATGTAACAAATACTGTTAGATTTTTTTTCAGGCCAAGCCTAAAATTTTATCGGCTGTGGTCATATGCCTTGAAGAGTAGGAGGCCTTCCAACAGTGTCCCAGTCACTTTACCGTGAACATGTGATTATCAAATCATTGACTATGTGGGAATATTTACTTAGTGGGGAACAAAAAAAGGTGTCAATTCCAGAATGCAGTATTTATATATTTTTTTATTAGAACCTACAAAATAGAGGTGCCACATTCAAGCCCAGACACATTCATCTTTCCCTTTAGATATTTTTTTAAATTATTTAAAATATTATCGTAGCTTGTGATGCTTAACCACCTGTCTCTTGGGCCAAGAGTACATATTTAGGGGTTTTAAATACAAGCATTTGACATTTAGGAAGATAGATTGAAACAATATCAGATCTTCCATAAGGTTTGTCTCCCAAGGCTTGTTCAATGTCTAATAATTCCTTAATGCAGAAACTGAGCAGTCAGTACAGAACAGCAAAACTTTGTCTGTCTTTCTAAAATACTAAATAGGTTTAAATATGTGAAATTATTTCAGCTCTCTTCTGATTAACCAATTATTTATCAAAATATTTAGAACTATGTAGTTTGYTTTGTTATATCCTTGCATGCAAAGAAGTATTCCACAATGACTACCTATATACCTTAATGATTACAATAAAATTAAAATAGTTCAGTGGAATTGATTAATAGAAGAAATCTAGTGCATTGTTATAACTCCTGTAATATTCCTACAGCAGTAAATTATGTTCTCAGCTATGTAACTATATATCCAAAGTAATTTAGATAACCATATACAACTACACTATGGACCAACACCTTTGTCAGTGTGTTTGAATATGTTCCGATACACAAATAAGAGGTAAGAAGCCATTTCTTCTAAGCACAAAACTTTTATAAACCAATAAAACTCCCTCCAGATCCTGCTGTTTTACCCAAAGATTTTTCTTTAATTATGCTAGCCCCAGTAGAGTCCCAGATTTTCAGATAGCTAGCTCAATTATTATGAACTATTAGCAATTTCGTAGAGGGAAAAGGGGGAGGGGAATAATCAGTATTTAGAACCCTCATATTGTTTCATAAGGAGAAAACAACCTACTAAAGGTGTTTCATTACAACCACCCTCTTAATTACTTTAATTTTAAAAAAAGTTGAACAGTAGTGTTTCAGATTAAACCATTAAGAAACCTGAACAGCTTGKCTTTTACCAAATTATCTACCCTGTTACATGATGCTTTAGYTGACACTTTACATCTTGCCAAGCATCCTCCGTGAGATTTCCCCAAAGGATTGAAACCTTAAAGGATTCTGTGACAGCAAAAGCAATCAGTAGTGAATCACAGTTGGGTTGGCACCTTCCAACACCCTGGAAGTGTGACAAGTCCATAAGTTCCTCATGTTGCCTTGGAAAGCTGCCAGTGACATGATTGCTACTTATTGTCAGGAGATTCATAACGAGGCTCCAATCTTTCCACAAGTTTAGAGAGCCAACAGGGAGTCAGAAATCACTCCACAAGATCTTTCAGAACCTCAATAATATTGTTTTGACTGACCTAATTAAGGCATCATTCAGCAATACTGTTGATATAGCTGATGCAGAAATATTGTGTCACAACACAAACATTTTTTATAGCGTCTTCTTTWAGAAAAAAAAAAGGGATAGTGTTTTAATAGAGGAAGAGAAACAGCCATTAAAGGAATCCATGGCTTCCTTTGAAAAGCCCAACATGAAAAAAAATCAACATATGTGTACTTGCTTTGCTTCAGTATTATAGCCAGTAAATATATTTTATTCTAACTTGGCAGTTGCACAAATTCTCTTGGCTATAAAAGACTTCTCCATCCTAGACAGATGCTGATACCTGAACTATAGTAATTCCCTAGGGTCTCAACTTTTTCAAATGTCCCACTCCTCATTTAGCATTTTTGAGTGGGAAATAAAATAAATTCAATCTAAAGGTAAAAGTWTCAAGGTCCTAAAGGAACTTCAACAGATAACTAATTTTGGGTTAAGGTACCAAAWGACTGAGAGTCAGTAAAGGACATAAAAGTGAAATAGAAAATATTGCAAACTTTTTTTTTTTTTTGGGAACTAAATATTTGAACTTATTTAATAGAAACTTTACTGCAAGTTTTGTTTTATCGGATAACTTAGATTGTTTAACATTTGAAGTCAGAGCTCAAATGGGTCTTTTAACAAAATGAAAACAAAAAAAATGCTTGAACAGGTTTTTTTGGTGGTGTTTTCTCTTTTTTTTTTTGTTTTTCTTTTTATTTTAATTGCCAATATATAACACTTAAGACTGTTTTTTTTAGCTTCTACTTCAGATTCAATCCAGTGCAGCAGTCTTTACTTATGTTATTAAAATACTGACAATCTATACAATAATAGGTCCAAAAAAATGTAGATGAAGCCTTACCACACTTTATAATATTTTCTTTTAGATTAACTKGATTGTAGAACTAGTATAGTTTGGGCATTTTTATGCAGATTGCTTACAGACTTTCCTTTCCCTTTGTGTTTTGCTGTATTAGGCGTCATATCAGAAAGGTTGTAATCTGTTTTCCCTTCTTAGAACACGCTTTGAAACATTTTAACATTGTGCTTCAACTCCTCAAATACATTTGTGTCTTCAGTAAACCAAAATTGAAACTGTAAGACTTACAGACTTTCATTTTCTTTTGATATAATTTACATAGAATGCCTCTTTGCCTTTGTTTCCCTGTGCAAACCATAAAAGTAGTAAATTATTCTATTATCTCAAGGATTTAAAATATTTGAGGGATGTTGAAGAAAAAATCTAACCTATGACTGCATTTGAGAGATTGACTAACTTTAACAAATTTTAAAAAAAGCTCTGTTGATTAAAAAAAGAACTTTATAAAAAYACTTTAAATCAGTGGTTTCTGTTTGAATTTTTGTAAGAATAGGTGACACATAAAAAAACCCTAAATACATCCCTACCAATCCTTGTAATTTTACAGTTCATCTACCAGATTCAATGCTGTTTCTTAAGCACATCAAGGAAAAAATTGATATCACTGGAACTGAGTTGTCATTATGACTAAACCTTATTTCCCTTATCTTCTTATGCCCAAATCAGTGAACAACACAATACTAAATCTTCTTTGACAGTGTTCAGTTAGTGAGAACTTATTATTGCAAATCACTTGCAACAGCAAAAGCAGGATCACCAAATCTGAATTCYTAAAATGTATTAAAGAATAAGTTAAGCTGTTCTAATTGGTAAATATAATAAATTGCCCAAATATATGCTTTACATAGGTGTTTCATATTAATTTACTCTTTAAAAATAATAATAAAAAAGTATGGTACACTTCTACATTTGCATCCTTTTTGGGGCCCATCTAAGCTTCTGTTAACTTCCTATGCTTTTAAATAGCAATCAAAAGGTTTACAAGTAGAAATACCTGGTCTATGCCATAGTAAAATTGTTTCTTTCTCTAGACACATTATTTAAGATGATAGAGTGAATGAATCACAGAGCCATAATCACCTGTTTGTTTTTTGGTTTTTTTTACTTTTAATCATGGACACCTGAATATCATGACAGTTACTATGACAATTTTCATCCACTTGCATATGAAATACCTCTTACACCCGGGCCTGACTACTACATAGGATAGCTTTATCTTTTCATTGTAACAGGACTGTAAATTAKAAATTGGCAGCAAATCATGTTTAACTGCTGATATGAATAAATCATTCCTGTTCCACAGAGGATAGAACCCAGACAAGAAATCTCTGCTCATTCATAATGGAGGTTATCACTGGAGGAAAAGTTCATGGATGGTGACATGTGAACATCAAAACAATAAGTCTTATGGATCTGTTTTGTATTTGGAAAAAAAAAAATTGTCTCTATTTTCAAAGTTCAGTAATTCTGAGTTTTACTGATWTTTCCAAAAAAAGTAGTTGTTTAACAAGGCTGAGCTCCTGGGTGTCAAACTGAACTGAGCTTTAAAACTGGTAAAATCTGGAATTCATGGTCTGTGCCATGGTATTGCAATATTGAATCTTACTGTTASTAGTGGCTGAATTGACCTTTGTGTAATACTCAGAAATGAACTGCCAGCTTCATTCAAATTTGGGAACAATATTCCTTTTTATCTTCCTTTTGGAAATAAAACATCCATCTCCTTATGGAGAGTTAGTAGTTTAGATTTTGCATGCTTTATAMTATATTTCTAAATATGGAGATTTTCTAGCTTATATCGCTTTACAATGTTGGCTTGACTGCATTTGGGAAAAGAGCATGCTTAGATTTAGAGCTTTTCAGGGACCAACCAAACATAGATAATCTTGTGATGTATATCTCATTATCAAGAAAGTAGGAGAGTTAACAGTCCAGAATGGGTTGAAAAAATAAATTCCCCTGGATATTCACAGYTATATAGATATATTTTTTAATATCAGTGATGATATTTGTGAAATTTCTTGCAATCATGTTTTATATTTAACCAAACTGGCTAATAAATATTAGATTTTCTGTAGCTTTCCAAACTGTTTAAATACAAGAAAGACATCACAATTATATGCTTTTAAGTATATATAAAAGATTAGCCTAAGAAAATGAATAAAAACCTTRTAATTAGATTTTCACAAGTATTTTTTCCATGTATTTTATGTGTCCTGTATATCAATACAYGTGACAGATCCAGGAAGGAATGATGCTGCTCTTCACTGTAAAGTCAGATAAGTTGTGCTGGGTGAAGAGTTTTGGTAAATCCAAAGCAGAAGTTTTAAGTATCATATAATTTTAATTTGATTAACAGAATTCAGCCTGAAACCAACTGCAGGATCAAGACACTCTTAAGTTAGGTAATTTAAAAAGGGCTTTTACATCTTGCCCTCTGCTTACTATTTTAAACACTCTTGTGTTATTCTTTGGCAAAATGAARACAAAAGTTCTTTAATATGCCTGCATGTTTAATATAAATACTTCACATAAGCATGTATCTAAATTTATCAGAGGCTAAATACTAATGGAGTACCAATAGTTTTCCAGTACAAGTTGTCCTGCCTTTTCCTATTAGGCTTCTGGTAATAAAAATAGGAGAATAGGTTGGATAGATATTAATAAACATATCAACATATCAGAGTCACTGCAATGATGTTTTGACTAAATTATCCACTMTAAAWRWACCTGGGTCTTGTAAACAATTCAGAGAGAGAGAAGGATGTACTTTTAAGCTTATCATGTGTTCACAATGCCTTTCTACTAGTTTTATCAGTAACWGTTTTTGAAAATGTCAAGAAACATTATTCTTGGTTTTTTTTATTGAATTGAAAATTGTTAATTTATTGAGATAAGTAAACATAAAGTCAACAAGTCATTTGAATATATGTGATTTCTAATAAACAGAAATATATTCAACAAGAATTACTTTGCAATTGGCTGATTTTGTAGTCTTTCTTTACTTTTTCCCATATTAAAAATAAAATAGTGTATGAAAATTCGTTTATTGTATCCATTAGTTCACAAAAATAAAATCTGATTGTATCACTCTGGCAATTACAAATGTGAGGTAGGAAAATTTTGTAAAATATAATAAATAATGTATGTGCATTTCTATACACTTGAGATTAGGCCAACATACCACAAGATGGCAGATGAAGGCAGCTAAAGTGGTAACATGCAGAAAAAGCAAGTTTGTGGAAAAAGCAAATGGTTCTGAAGTTTCCTTAACTTTTTATTATAGAAAAGCAGTTTCAGAAGATGACATACAGAAATCAGATATTCATGTTCTCTTCTAACTCTTCTTGAATAATATTTAGACCCTAGAACTACAGCTCCTCAGATTCAACATTTAGATTTAGATACAGTATTTAATGAAACATACTCTTTGGAATCAGGAAGTTTTCTCCATTCACCCTCCTAGCTGTAATCCYAGAAAAGATGGTGAGCTCTTTGTGACCATCAAACCTGGTAATGCACTGGGCACAGATTCGGAAAGGCTGGCATTTTCCTTATTTAATGAGAATTTGAAACTCTACCTCACCTTCCACAGAAGCACGCTCAACAGCTGGGTAATGATTATACGAAAACAATGAAGTTTCTCTGATTTCCACTGATGAACTTATTTCAACCTGCATAAAATAYGTATTAAACCAGAGTGTAATAGCCTGTGGTTTCCCCAAGTGTATCAAGTGTATAAAAAGTGAGAATAGATAGACAAGAGGTTCTACTTGTTGATTTAATCATTATTTCAGCTTAATAATTCATTTCAGCTGCACTACAGTTTGCAGCTCTGAAATCCTACATCTTGGGTCAGTGTTTAAAAAATATTTTGTACAASCACAAGAAATATTCCATAGATTAATATCCAGTTTTTAAGCCTCACTGGGCTGCATGTCTATTCTGGCATGAGAGAAATTCTGAGCTTGGAACAAATTAGAAATTAGGGTTCAAGTGAAGACATTTTGTACAAAATCATGGCAGTCTCAATATTTTAAGAACATTCAACAGAATATAATATCTGAGGTTGCAGTTTTCAGGACTCCTTATTGTGGGTGTAATCTTATGTGACTTAACAAAGTCACAAACAGATCCTTCAGCTTTCGAGTGCAGGCTTGACCTGGAACCAAATTCATTGATTCTCCTCGATCTTTTCTGCATGACACTTGGTGACTACCTCAATACCTTACTGGATCTAGTTTCAGGATCTTTCATGTATAAAAGTAACTTTCTGTAGCATCTTAACAATTTAATCTGAACATTTAAGAAACCCCAAAGGACATAGTTTACTTAAGAGGCAATACCCAGGAGGTAATCTATTCTGTTTAGAAACTCATGCCTGCAATTTCTAGAAGAAAAAAAAATAGACCTGGAAATTGAATGAGAAGGGTGAAAACTGAATCCTGTCTGTGAAAATCATATCACAGATGGCAACTCACACTCATTCATCTCCCAACCCTGTGGTGGACACACACACACACGAGTTTTTTGCCATAGGCACTGTAACCTAGGTATCTTCATGGGGTTTTCTGCCATTTCACTAATCATCCATGGAGAATTTATAGATTTCATTAGACAACTGTTCACTAAAATTGGGAAAAAAAKCTTCTGTAAAAGACTGAAACACTGCAATAAACCCTTAAAAATTAACATGAATATCAATAAAACTTACACAAAATCTCTTGCTTCAGGGATGCTTCAGGGGCAAGGAGGTCTCCTATTTTCTCTATGGATAACCATATGTTTACATAATCAGTAGTTCTTTGCAGACAGTTATCAAACGTACTTTAACAAAGCTAAAACTGCCATTTAGGGTGGTGAGTCAACACAAAAGCCAAAAGGATACATCAGTTGTCTCAGCTGTAAAGCATATGTAGCTGATAAGTTTTGCAGGTCAAAAGGGAGATATCTGGGAAAGAGTTTACCTGCATTCAATTTAATTTAGAGTGACAGGCAGGCAGATGAGTCTAGTTTAGTCATCACAGGATATATGCAATCCGATCTTTTTCAGTCAAATAGATGCTGTGGAAAATAAATGCATGCAGATTGAGTAACRTGAAAGATAAGAATAAACTTGATCTGAATGCATAACATTGACAACATTCACAAAAATGTAGGTGGGTAACTGAGATTAAGCATAACAGGGTTACTGCCATCAAACTGTTTTCAGTCATTTAGTGGTTAGTGAGAATCGATCTGCAGGATCTCAGCAGGATCTGAGTATGTAATCCACCACCAATAACGTGCAGAGTAAACATGATAAAATATTAAGGCTTATGCAACATAAGGTTGTTTCTTTATTGACTGGCAACTATGATGCCATTCAGTGTGTAGAAGGGTAGGGATGAAGAATCACAGCACAAGATCTATGCTGTAAACTGATTAAGGAAAATGCTGGGATGAGCTGATTATTACCTGATGTAACAGCTGAATGCAGGAACGTGACAGATCAAACCTGTTCTGATTTGAACATTAATTTAGAGTAATATGAGTGCCTTCTGGAAACACAACATCAAAAACAGCTTCTTGTTCAACTCTTTGGAGCTAATGGGTGAGAATGGGAGGTTTGGTGTCTGTAGAAGAAAAACGGTGGTGGGACACTGCTTGCTAGTTACATAAGGTGACTACAGGGAAAGACATACAAAATGAGCAACTACACATGGCCTAAATTCCTTTTTGCCCCAATACAAGTCACTGCATGAACATAAACATAAATGTTRAAGTGGGAGCACAATATGGTAATGAAAAACATATTTTTTCACTTAGGAAAAGCTTTCATGCACAAACTCGGAAATTTTAGTTAAACTTCAAATTTCTGCTGTCTCTCTCCACCATCATATCCCTGTAGAAAGACCCTCCAAGTTCTCTCCTATTGACASGGAAGGAAAACCTGTCAACAACTTGGGTTTGAGAGCCAGAATTAATTTTTCTTTTTACTTCTAGCAGATGCCATGATTKTATTTTTTATTAAATATTGATTTATTTTTAAAATCCAGGATCATAACTTTTATAGCATTCTAAAGGCAAAAATGCAACTATACTGAAATAAATACAAGCAAGACTCCAGGAGCAGATGATGCTGAACAAAAGAAAGCATTGTCAACTGAACACAATGGAGACAACAGGGGAAAAAATTGATCAAAACCATTACTTTGCCTGGCAGCTTTGCTTTCTTCTGTTATTTGCCTTAATAAATTAATRCTGAAAGAAGATTCATTTCCTCTACATCTCTAGATTAATTTAAATGTAGAAGCAAGAGTTTATTTTACTTTTCAACATCTAGAATGAAGAGAAAGCATCTGATTTTGCAGTTGTTTCAAGTAATTTTAAATGCAGTGGATTGTGTCCTAYTAAAAAAAATCCTGTAATGAGAGATTTCCCTTAATTTTCTGCAATAGTCCCAAAATCTTAGAGCAAATAAACAGAAACRAACGCAAAATAAAAAGCTTTTACCATCAAAAGACTCCTATCAGAAGACATACAGAAAATATTTATTGATACTGCCATTAATGGCTAAAGTATTTTARTAACTTCATCAGAAAAACAGATGACTTTGAAGGATATCTTATAAACTGATAAATTAGTGCCCAAAATTCTAGGGAGTTTTCAGTAAGAACTGAATTTTTTACTCCTGTTTCCAAAGCCAAAACAGTATTTGTTTAAAAAGTAGCCTCTCCTAGCATAGCCAGTATACAAGTATATTACCTAAAAAGTATATTTAGGAAGTCTTAAATGTTTGTTAAAGGATGGAACACAAAGSCTTCACTCATTAAGCACTTCATTTTCTATAATTACATGACATGTAAATGCTTCAACTACTGACTAGTAGGGCAATTCTTAGGATGAGTAAAATGTTACCAGTTAGTATATGAATTAAAAATAAAGTAATATAGCAACAGATTGGAGAGCRATGGATGCAAAAGGCAAAAAAAAAAAGAAAAAGCAAAGAAGTGGGAGGAGAATTTAAAAAATTTTATTTTCCTTTTAAAATGACAAGAAATCACATCCTAAGGCTTTTCATCCTAAGCTCAGACAAAATGGGGTGGGAGAGGAAGAAGAAAAAGACATTAAGAAAGAAGAGTGAGGAAAAAGTACTATCAACCCAATAATGTTGAAAGAAATAAACAC
The DNA here is from genome assembly GCA_014549065.1 of Cardinalis cardinalis. Classification (NCBI taxonomy): domain Eukaryota; kingdom Metazoa; phylum Chordata; class Aves; order Passeriformes; family Cardinalidae; genus Cardinalis; species Cardinalis cardinalis. The sequence goes on from JACDOX010000251.1 coordinate 371,374, forward strand.
AAATGAAAAATAAGTTGAAATGTCAGTTTTTGTCAAGTCTTATTTGTCATAACCTGAATTTTCGATGTATTTATTGAATTCAATATATTCACTAAGCATTTGAAGCTGATATCAAAAAATTAAGTCTACAGAAAACCTTTTCTCAATCACTTTTGTCTCCAGAAAATTTTGAATAAAAAGGAATATAGTCGCAACAGCTATCTAACGATGTGAAATACAGCACACAAGCTGCTTTTTCTCCCCCATGTAATACTAATGTGTTCATTAAAAAAAGTGTAATTGCTCCTATAAAGTTTTAGGAGAGGAAAATTTATTGCTTGTAGCACTTAAATGATGACAATAGATGTATTTCTCATTCTGAATGCAGTTATAGGAACAATCATACTGTTATTGTTCAATAGCTTTTCTCAATGACTCTAACTATAACATATCCCTTCATTTCGTGTATWTCTATGTCTCGGACAACTGTCATTCGTTGAACCAAATTTCCACATAAAATTTTATCCCTCACTAAAAAAGAAGAAATTGAGGACATCAGGAGCAGCAACAAGAGCTTCTACCACTTCACCAGTGTTCAAAGGCTGAACAAGGAAAGCGTGGGTCTGTGGCTAGATGTAGCAGGTGATTTCAGGACAGTGGRCACAAGAGGAATATTATAACCTGGGTATGTGTACAACATGATCAATAAAAATGTAGCTGGGATGATCAGGTTCAGAGGATAGTGGTTAATGGCTTGTACTGCATCCAGAGATCAGCAAGAAGGGGAGTCCCACAGAGGTCTTCCCTGCCATTGGGAACAGTGCCAACGGAGTGCACTGTTGGCACATTTGCAATTGATATGTATGTGGAGGAAGAGGCGCATGCTTAAAAAAGGAATATTGCACAGAGTGACCAAGACAGGCTGGAAGAATAAGCCAACAGGCTATACTTCATTCTGCAAGGATGAAATATACTTGTGGAAGGAATGAGAAATGAGGTGATAGTAGACTGAAGCTGCTTGGGCTGCTGCAGTGTTTTTACAGGACAGTGAGARACCCYGGAGGTGGTGATTTCAGGATGTCASGACCTAAAATCGCTGATGCCTGGGCATCACTAACACTCCTCTGGTGTCACAGATAACCTGTGAAGACATCCTTTTGATCAAGGAGATAYATACCTGCCAGAGTGGAGGGAGAACAGTGCAAGATTAGCTGTATGGCCTATGATAACTCACCTGAAACTGTTTGGTCTGGAGCTGAAAGGGCATTATTTACCAAACTTTACAGCAGCAAGCATCTGCAGAACCCCTATGCCATGCTGGGGATGTACTGTTTAGAGGATCAACACCAAAGTACTAAATAAAACGCGCTAGCTAATCAGTAGTTTCTTCAGTGGTGGATTTATTATTAATACTCCAAATTAAGAAGGCCCACTCAAGAAACACAGGCCTTGGGCATGTACTAACAAGATGGACAGGAACACGTGTTGGTTGTAGTTGCAGACCAGGTCATTGTATCAATCAGTGCCCAACAGATTGACAATATGAGGAAGACTGACTCCCTGGGTTATTGAAACCTCAACAGGCAATTAATTGAATTCTGAAAATCAATGAAGTTTGCCTGCTGACAGAACCTGTAAAACAAAACCAAGATGACAAGATATTGCTTGGAATCCCTCCAGRTGGGGAGCTGACATCTGAAAAAAGCCTAAACACTGATTTGTAGAAGCAATGACACTGAAAATATCCTTTAAAGATGCTCAGGARCATCAGTTGCCCTGACCACATCTGTACTGACTTCTGGATGTTGGTTAATACAGTATGAAAATGGCTCAAAGATTGGAATTGTGGYAATAGGCAGCAGAACTATTAAAATAACGTAATGGCTGCTCAGAAGAGATGTAGTTTAATAAGCAATTTAATGTATGAATCACAAACACAAAGGAACTYGAGAAGAGAGGCACACCGGTAAGGCTGATAAGTTAGCCTGACTTGGGATGGGAGCATAAAGGAAAGCTATTTTTAGCCAGATGGACCCAGGAGACTGTTGAGCATTCTGGCTTTTTACTGAGCCAGAAAATGCAGCTAGAACTTTTTTCAGAAAGCCACAGCACAAGCAGTCAGACAGTGCAATATCCATGGAATGATACAAAGCATTCAGAAGCCAGGAGCTGAGGGTGATAATAGAGCCAGTAGGGCAGGGCCCCACTCCATGGTACCTGGACAAGGCAGGCAGTGCAGAAACAGAGGTGGCAGCCAGGTTCAATCAAGAGCCTAGATGGCCATTCAATTTCATAGCAATGTGGTCAGAAGTCAGTCTGAGGAGCACATTCAGGACCCGGAGTGGTGAGAATAACTGGGTTCACTCACAGCTCAGTGATCACTCAACAAGTCTGTGTAATGAGACAGGTCTGAAGCCACCTTGGGAAGTCAGTACACAGGCCAGGGCCACAATTAGCGGCATCCCTGGCTGGCCATAAGTATGGCTGTGGCTGAGATGGAAACAGATCCACCCTCCAGCTGAGCTTAAATGGGACTCTGGCCCAAAGGCAGGGTAGGTGGCTGGGAGGCCTCAGGTAAGGACTGGTCAGGACTTTAAGGTCCATTAGCATCCCAGGGCCATGAGAGAGGGAAAGAAGTACCTCATCATTGCTTTCAATCACACCTTTTGCAGGGGCAATGTTTAAAATGTTCAATGACTCCGTGTTGATGGATGTGTATGGTGTGAGTGCCTGTAACTTGGTTTCCAGGGTGAGGCTGGTGAACGCTCTGCCACTTTATCTGAGTCAATGTGCACAGGGTTGCAGTGAGAAATCCCTGAGGTCCTGAATGAAGAACAGGATTAATAATGCACATGTATTATTCTGATGATGATGATGATGATGATGATGATGATGATGATGATGATGATGACGATGATGATGTGAAAAGTAAAGTTTATAATGGATGTATGTTCAAAGACATCTTAAATATGTTTTTCTTGAGCGAATGTGCTGGGCATAACTGGCAGCACCTATCAGCAGGGCCGGGAGCTACCTTTAGTCAGTCATAGCCCATTCCAGCTGGCTCGGGCACTGCTGTGGGCAGCCCAATTCCAGMCAAACCTGTGGTGTGTTGGCACCTCTGTTCAGGCATGTTTGAGAGAGAGCAGTATTTGGGGGTGGGGAAAAGTACAGGAGGTGTGGAAGGGAAAACAGAATGCATGAAAGGACATTGTTGAGGACATGGCTGGAGACACGCTTGTGGAAGGCATTCCATGGCAAAGGAGATGCAGCCCATAGGTGACCCACACCAGGCCTGCAGGTGGATTTTGGAATGGCTAGGACACTGGGAAGGACTACAGACCATTGCAGAGCAGAGGGAAATGAAGCAGCAGCAAGGACTGGAAGAGCCAAGCAAGATATCTGGGAGTGACAGACAGTATTGCACTCATGAYTCCGCCTGTCACTGGGCTAAAGGCACTGGGAAAGAATGACTGCAATGCACGGTGAAAAAAAGGGAAACTGCGACTTGGAAGTTAGGAGTAGAAGTATTCAAATGAGCCTTGGGAAGGAGGAGGAAATTTTATAATTTGTTTTTTTTTTCCTCTTGTGAGTTGGTAGGACCACACTTGAGACCTGTTGCAATAGCTCTTCTTGACTACATCTAGGCTGCTCTTTGTCGAAAGAAGGAAGTGCATATTAAGTTCACTGCTTTCTTCTCTCTACATCAAAGGGARAAGCTATTTCCAGCAATTAGGTACGATATTAAAAAGTTTTAAGCAGCTCACTAAGATATTTTTTACAATCTTATCAAGTGCATAAGCATCCACATCAAAATTGGTGTTCATAGGCTGAATAAAATCTTCATTTAATATATGCTTAGTGAGGTCAGTGAAAGTATTGTCATACCTACAGAAAACAAACATAAATTTACCCAACAGTTTATCTGCAGACATTAAAAAATATCACAGATATTTATGGGCCTCTTTAGCCAGTAATGTGTGACAAAGTGGTGAGAAGCCTTATATGGAATGCATCACAGGAGGGTAAAATCAGGAGCTAGAATGATTCAGATAATTTATAAAAATGTTGCATGAAAAACATAAATGGAATTTCATTTCAAAGAACATCATCTTATTCCTGTTCTCCATAATAAGGTATAAAAATGATAAAAAGAACCCTAAAAGCTGTAAATTATGTAAATAGTAGTGCCATTTTCCTTCACTGACATTTTTTTGAATCAGCTTGTAATTAGATTTGCCACTTTCACATCTTAAGTCCTAGCTACTGCATATTTCAACTGGCTTGTTTACAAAAAGTTCCAAACAACTCAGATCAATCCTTTTGAAAGAACTATGCTCCAAGCCCTAACTTTATTCATCCTGGTTATGTTTTCTTTAATGAAGAACAGAAAAAAAAGCAACAATACCATTCTTCAAAATATTATGCTAAGTTTAATTAATAAAGTTKTTATTTATATTTTACATATAATAATCATACAGAAAAATAAAAGACTATGGTTTCAAATCTACAGAATTTTATGGACATGCTGGTATATGAAATAGCCTTCAATATAAATTCATGTAACAACATTAGCTTTAACAAAGTTTTCTGTGCACCCATTATCTGTTGGTTTTGCCTTAAAAAAAAGGAAACCAATAAAAAAAATGCAAACCAAAAAACCAAAACCCAGAAAAACACAAACCAACCAAAACCCAACACCAAAACAATGAAATATTAATGGTTTACAGTCCTATGTGTGTATGCTGCAATTCAATAAAAACCTCTTGAAAGGAAGKGATAGACTTTGACGCACTACCTAAAGATAATTATATGCCCCACCTTCTAAAAAAATTAATCCAGCCATAATCTTTTTTTAGTGAGGAAGCCCGGAGAATCTGAATACAGACCACCAGTAAACCTTTTACAAACCATAGTTTTCAATGTTTTCATTATTATTTTTGAAAAAAGCCATTAGAAAAAGTCCCCAAATACACAGTTTTATTTGATTGTTTTCTTCTCAGCTGTCAGCAGTCTAGGAAATACACACTTTAGGAAGTCACAAAGCCTTTTTTTCCTCCCTGTAACATTATTCTTACATTCACAGCTGTCAAAYTCTAACCATGTCTTATCCTTTCTTCCTTCTTACAAAGGACCRTCTTCTAATCAACATTACTTCTAATGAATATTGACCTGTCTCAAAGAAAATGGTTTACAGTGATGAATGTTGTAAAACCTCCAAAGTGTTAAGTGTCAGTATATCTGTGTCATTGCCATTAGAAAATTTGGTTTRTTTATCTCTAATGTGMACCTTCCTTGATGGTGTTAATATCACTAGTCCTTGTACATGGGTATGGATGACCTCTTGTATGTTCTTTCTCCTCCTGCGGTGGGCAGTTTTAGTTGCCTCCAAAAACTAAATTAGCTACCAATTCTTAATGCTGTCCTCCTTTCCTCTCTCATCCTCCATGCTCCGGCTTCTCTATCTAGTGTCATTTTATTTAATATTTTTTAATGATGCCATATTTTCAAGAATTTTGATTATTCTCTTTGATCTCCCTTTATTCATACCTTCCTCAAAGTCTAGTACATAAACCAACTCAGTATATCATCCAAGGCTTTAAAATTTCTTAGCAATGTGGAAGAACTACTTCACATATCCTGCCAATGCTTGCAAAATAATTCCAAACAGATTTTTCACAAACTCGCAATTCCAATGCATGCATCCTGCAGTACTACCTCCAAGCATACTCTATGTCCATTTCTTTAMAATTGTTTAAAAAGAGAGACATTAACTTAGTCAAATTAATTCCCAGGATTTATTTAAATAAGAAAAAATATTAAAAATATTTAAATTTTAAAAAATATGTCATTACTAAGTGAGAGTGAGCCAAGGGTCTTACAAGCATATTTGTATTATTCTGTCAACCAAATTTCTTCTCACAAACAAAAAACTCAGCCTATTTTCTTTGGACTTTTAAGAAGTTTACATGAGAAAAGACAAAGTATGATGAGTTTCAGTGTACAGACATGCCCAATTTTCAGGCTGTAAACACTTAAATAGGCTATGATGAAGATCTTTTTACAAATTAACACCAGAGGCTCTTATGCGTCAGATTTCTTTTCAAACTGTAGCTTCACAGTCTTGCTTGACATTTCTTTTAACTCTGCATTAGACTGTCTGTCATTGTTAAATTTCAAAAACAGTGCTTTTTCCTCCCTTTCTGAATCTCAGTTTTGTCTTGACATTTTGTATTTCTCTTGATCTGATACTTTGCTACTGTTGTTTTGACACTTCAGGTATACAGTACCACCTGAAACAGTGGAGCATCTGTGCTCCTGCAGCAATAATTTACCTTTATGGCAATGGATTATATTGGCACTGCWATGCTTGATACAGTGTGTGATCCATTGGTGTTTTATGCGCTGTTGTTAAAGCATCACATTTACGTTTATAAGTGTTAACTCAAATGACCTTACATTTCWGGAGTTATTGACTTCGCAAAATTGCAGTGCCCATTAGGTGCATCAAAGCACCCTCCTTAACAGGGGTAAATGAGTGCTAAACGCAACTGCTACAATTCCTTTTTTCTGACTTTTTAATTAAAAGTGAGGAGGAAGGGAAAAATAAAGAAAAGGAGTCCATTTTTCTGCTCCATTGCCCATGACAACCTCCTCTGCTTAAAAACCAGCTGCATGTTACAGAAAGCAAAGCTCTCACWACACTAAGCTACTTCTTTGTCAAGCAAATGATAGCCTTTTAGCAGGTCTTTATGAGATTGGACAAGGTGCAATGGGCTTAGTCTAAAAGAGAGTAGGTTCAAWCCAAATATAATGATGAAAATTTTTATGAAGGTGGTGAAACAGTGGAAGAGGTGYCCTGAGTGGTGGTAGACGTTCCATCCCTAGAAACACTCAAAGTCAGATTGGATAAGACTCTTAGCACCCTGGCTGAGTTGAAGATGTCCCTTCTATTTACAAGGGCAAGGTTGGACTGAATGACCTCTAAAGGTCTGTATCAACCCAAACTGTTCTATAATTCTATTATTATAGACTTTAAAATGGGGTGGGGGAGGGGGGGAGCTATTGCATAACCCTGATTTTTACCCTGACAAGCATTAATGTAACTAGCTGGAAAGACATGGTACTAGTTCACCTTTGATTTTAGAACCCTGTTTAAATAGAAGTCATAGAACTATAAAATCACTAAGCATTCAGGGAAAAAAGAAAAAGAAAAAGAAAAAGAAAAA
>JACDOX010000251.1:378722-406117 GCA_014549065.1 Cardinalis cardinalis
AAAAAGAAAAAGAAAAAGAAAAAGAAAAAGAAAAAGAAAAAGAAAAAGAAAAAGAAAAAGAAAAAGAAAAAGAAAAAGAAAAAGAAAAAGAAAAATGACAGAAATGTTCTCACAATGCTAGCCTGTTTGAGCAAGGTCAGTCAAACACTGTTAACTCATGTAGTAGAAAAAGCAAGCATGGTCTGTTCAAAATCAATAGCACAACTGAGTACAAATGATGCAGTCAATCTTTTGCAGATTATCTTCATTCAAAGTCAATGATTCTAAGTCTTTTGCCCTGAAGGAATGTTTTCAATCCTGAAAATTTTTGCAGACTGCTCTGCATCAAAAGTTATTAAAAAAAACTCTGTAGTGTTGCTCTAATGTACCATCAGCCTCAGCATGGAATTGCACAGTAAATTGGTGAAAAATAAAAATTATTTTTCAGCAATGACATTATTGGCAAACATTTGAATTTCYTTCCTTTGTTGACCAGTTACCCATAGTAACATTAATATTCAGTAGCAATGCATGTGTTCTTTTCTTTAAATAGTCGCAACTTATTTAAGTTAATTATTCTAAGTCTYATGATAGCTTTGATCCCTCAGCTCATAGAAAAGACAGAACAGAAAATTTTATCAAGCTGTGCATTAAGACTTTTTTTATGCTACTGCCCGTGGTTAAAGAAACAGCGCTGCTCTATTGAGAGTTTCTTTTCTAATTTCAGTCACTACACATATTTTCTATCAGAACACAGTACTCACAGACACCGGAGAGGCTATTCAAACACAATAAAAATGAAAAAAGCACAAATGTTGTTGTGGAAGCACTTGACAATATCTCCCAATATAACATTTTATTGTAATGTACACAAACCCTCCAGTACTATGTCAATGACTGTCATTTCCATTATGCTACCCAGCATCAGTGCTGTCAATTCTAGTGACTTTGTCAAGTGTTTCATGGTAATTGGTGTGTTTCCATAACCGTCACATCCTGGAGCAAAGGTATGGAGGAAAAAGAAAATGTGTGAGCCAAGCAATTCTTAAAGTTCCAAAACTGAAAGGAAGGAAACAAGGGAGGAAGGATTAGTAAGTCCCTTCAAAATATAAAATTTTAAATGAAAGAAGTAGGAAAATTTAAAATACACTCAGTATTTCATGAATGTTTTTGAACTATCCATACAAATAAACAGTTTTGGTTTCTAAACAATGTTTCTCATACATCACATACAAATCTTCCAAAATTTTTTTTTACTGGAAATAAGAATTAAATGTATTTCAGAGAACTACATCCTTCCGACATCTCTTTTTTTTTCTCTAGAAATATTACCTAGCRAATGAACAAACCACATATTTCTAATTACTTTTTAGAAGTCCTCTTTGTTTAAGTCCTCACTTCACTGCTTGTTATACACAGCTTAGACAAAAGATATTAAAGACTGCTGAGACCTAAGGATTAGATTTACATAAAAGTGGTAGATGAGCATTGGATTTCTACATCTATCATTTAAATCAAAGTTCCTGGTCCCTTAGAACTTGCAATTTGCTGCATATGCATTACAAACTAATTTAAACCATTTTTATTGGTAGGTGAGATTTTCCACATGGTTTGTTTGAAAAGTAAAACACATTCTGTGGGGATCCACTGATCTCTGATCTCTCTCTTTTTTTTTTTTAATTTTTTTAAAATAAACTATTCTTCACCAACAATCACTATGCTACCTTTGTTGTCACTGGTTCAATAGTATGCAGTTTGCTTCAAAATGTATTACGTTCTTTTGAAATATTTTCTAACTCATGTAATAATCATCTTTGGTTTGCAATTCATCAAGTTGCATTTTAAAATGTCACTTTCAATGAATGTAACACACATTCATTTAAGAGAGAGGCTTGCCTCTCTCTTGCTCCTTTACCACYATGGTAAAGGTTTTACACCTTGCTACTCTTCTTTGTAAGTATATGAAATATTTATCCACACATTCTCTTATTTTTTAGTCTTCCAACTACCTCTGAACCACTCTCTCACAGAACTAAATTGCTTCATTCATCTATCAACCAYATATAATATTTCCCATTCTCTCATCTTTTCCTGAGTGCTCTTACTCCTCAAGTTCCTTGCAAATTTCTACCCAGTAACWGCTGGCCTGCACAATTTTTATCTGAGCTCCACACAGAAAAGGAGGAGATGAAGCCGCTTACACTAATGACAGCCATCTTGATATCATCAGAAATAAATTCAAGTTATATGTATACTGCATGTGATACAGACAAAAAGTTCAAATTATTACAAAAAAGGACCAATCAAGTGTTCTTGGAATATTTGAAGGGCAATAGAAAAAAAAAWAACAAGAGAAATTTCTTTTCTGTCACTATGAATACATGAAACATTTCTGTAACAAAAGTTTTACAAAGAAAAGATTGTTACACCCTTACACAAACTACTCACAGGTGTAAGTACGGATGCACCAATTAATGTTTTATTGAATCTTGAAGGGTCATATCGTCCCTGAAGGCTTGTCTTGTTTAAAGATTGTAATGGCTCTGGTTTGCTAATTTGAGATTTTCTGGCTAATGTACTAATGAGTGTGGTGGGTGTAACGTACAAATTGTTTAGTCCTGGCCAATTACTAGTGCACTCACTAGAATGTACTTACTCATTTCCTGTGAGGTAGGGCTAGGAGAAAGGCAAAGCAGTCTCAAAACTTTAAAAGAATATAAAGAAAAAATTATTAGCAGTAACTAAAAGAAAGAGTAATAAGAATCAGAACAAAACCTTCAGGACACTTGTCCTCTCTCTGCAACCTTTTCTTTCCCACTGACAATGTAAAGAAACAAACTTACAGTTTCAGTCAGTTTACCACCTCTAAAATAGTCTTCCTTCAGTTCACTTAGGGAGAGAAGCCCCTCTAGTTAATGCTATGCAGACTGCTTCACAAGAAAACAGTTCTCTTGTSGCACTCTCAAGAATAGCAGCCGTCCAGAGAAATCTGCAATTGTGAAGTTCCTCCCACTTTCTACAAGCTTTTCACACACCTATGTTTATGAGCCATGTCAACTTATGGGGGTATTGTTTTAAAAATGAGCTGTTCAAGAGCAAAAGTTCTCATTATCTATCTCTGAAATCATCTTCTTCCTAGGGGTACAAGATCTTCATCACTCTTCTCTCCTTCCCTGCTCAAACTTCTCATAAAATCACAGCTAATTTAACATCTGCTTACTTTAGCATGGAAGCCTTTGCTCAATCGCTACAATTTAAACATTTTCATCTCCCCATACCTTCATGCATTATAGGGAAAAAAAGAGCCTTTATAGCTTTGCAAGAGGATTTCAGCCTCAAAATCAAAACATGGCCTCATCCCTCCCTTCTGAGACTTGACTCTTTTTTCACTAACTTCAGTGTCTTCATGTTGCTTCTTCACATGCTTACAGTTTGTGCTTTTCTCTCACACGTGAGAAAACTGAAGCATTAAAAGAGTTAATATCTCGCCCGGAGCCTACAGATGGTCACTCGAGCCCACGCAGGCTCAGCAGCTTACAGCAGGAACTGCAGTTGGGAGGAAGAGTGGTGAGGATCTCAACAGCCAAGCCAGAACTTAGCAGCAGCATGCCAGGGGGAAGGGGTGGGAAGGTGGCTTCTCCTTCCCCATGCCCAATAAATGCAGGAGAACCTCCACAGAGGTAGAATCTTGGCCTGGCCCAGCCTCAGCCCCACAGCCTCCCTCTCCCTGMCTGGCAGCTGATGGTGGGCCTGGTGGGTTCTTGCAGCAGAGGCTGCTCAGTTGGGCCCCTGATGCCTCTTTGCCAAACAGAAAAGAAAAAGAGGGTTCCCGAGTTTCTCTCGTCTTTAAACATGTGTTTTTCACAGAAGTGTGTCAAAAAGCTTTGCATCACTTCTGTGAATGCCTCCCATGCAAAGCCACCACAAAGATTTTGATGCCAAATGTTTATTTCACCTTATTTAGATAAAATAAGGCATCTACAAAGCAACAATTCTCTTACTTATATAAAATAAGGCATCTACAAAGCAGTAATTCTGAGCATGTTGTCTAATTATTACATGGCACACCTGATGGCTCAAAGTCTAAATTCCTAGTTTTATATTAAGCACCAGAARCCTAGGAACATACTTAAGTACTTCTCTAAATTAGAGCATTTTTTTCAGATAATCAGGAAATGATACTAGTCTAGGGTAAAACATGAAATATTATCATGTTCCTGTGATTAGAGGCAGAGTATAAGAAATTAMCTCAAAGTCTTTAATGCAATATATTTCTCAGAATTACTTAGAGAAGATTAGTTCCATTTTACAAATTCTCATTACTTATCTAGTACAGTTCAGGTTTTTAATCTGATTTTAAAAGGTGAAGCTACTTTTTATCCATTACAGAGCTACTGGTTTTAATTTTTTAAGCAACATTAATACTACTGCTGACTATTTTCTGTAAGAGAAACTTCCAGCCTTCTTAGTAGTMATTTTGGAATACACGCTTCCATAGTCTATTGAAAAACTGCATAGTAAGTATTTGGCTTCTTTTCACACAAAATCAGTGGAATGTAGAACTGTACTAGTATGGCAGTACATGAGTTGTTATYTTATAGAAGTTATGTATTAATAAGAACAGATAAATTTCTATTTCTTCTGTGGCAGAGCTTGGTTGTATTAGCATTGTGTGCTTTTCTCCTATTCACCCATATTATCTCACCTAGATTAAGTGCTGCAGTGCTTGAACCATTTTCTTATTACTCTGAAAACAACAGTTAAAGAATATCCCCTTCTTTGGCTTTTCAGGAGATACGCCCCAATCTTTCTGGCTCCTTGTCTTGCCCCTTTCAATGAATTGAAGAAACAAGCGTCTGAAACTGTGCTTCTGCCCAGCCCTCCTACTCATCTCATCTGGGTTTCTATTCATGCAGACATCAGAATTAGCAACATATTTTTCAGAACTTGATAGAAGGCATCAATAATTTAAGATTTGACGGGTTACTCAGACATAATTCACTGCAATGCTTAATGACTTTTTTTATAAGATCATAGTAGGTTAGCTATCCAGCAATACATCAGGCACCCAAGCATTTAAATTCATTTGGAGCAAATCACAGTAAAAATATTATATGCAGTAGCATTAACTAGAGAATAGAATACTTTAAAAATATTTTTAAAGTACATGTAACCTATATTCTACAACTCTCTGTTATGTCCATGCATTATAGCAGATTACCAAGAGAAGTTCTGGAGTGTCCCTCACTGGAGATATTCAAGAAAATCTGGACACAGTCCTGTGCCATGTACTCTAGGATGACTGTGCTTGACCAGGGAGGTTGGACCAGATGACCCACTGTGCTCCCTTCCAGCCTGACCCATCCTGTGGTTCCATGATTCTGTGCTATTAAATAAAGAAACCAACCAAAAGCTTATATTAGCTCTAGGCCTATTGTATTAAGCTAGTGCTTCATGTCAGTTAGAAGAAATAAATCTATTTTCTTCCCTCTTCTAAAAGAAATTAATTTCTTAATGATGCTTATCAGTTTCCATAGGAAAATATAAGCAAAGTGTTTATAGCTGTGATAAATTTTCAGACTTACTAGAGTTGCATTTGATTGGTGGAGAATTGTTAAGGCTGGTTGAACAAAATATGAGCTGGGCTTCTTGCTGATCTTGCACCTGCTGGAGCAAGGCTGACACCTGAAGGGTGTCTGGGGTGAAGCAGAGGCCTTACAACCCAATGATGAGGCATCAGACTCTCTCCTCCTTTGCCATGCACAACAAGCCTTGCTCTGAATTTGGTTCTTCAAGGAGATGAGTACAAAGACTCTCTGGTGAAGGTCAGACAGCCTTTAAGGTCACATTGGTAGGTGGAAGAGGACAAAGTGTTTATTTGACATTTGAATCAATAATAAATTTCCACCAAAATTACCACGACTCTCATTAAGCCCCAATAACACATTAACTTCCACATCCCTAAGAATGCAAATGAGGTGAAATCAGAAACTAAGTCCAGATGCAACCAGCACTTCTGATTTCTGAGGAGCAGCTGGAATGAAAGGAGCTTTATCTTCTGCCAAATTTCCGCACTATTAATGCAACCCTGGCTAACAGAACTATGTCTAATTCCTGCAACATCRGGAACATTTATCTGTTTCCCTCAAAAACATTATTTGAAAGCACATGCATGAGAAGTCCTCATTGTTACTTGCACTTAAACATGATAATAAATTATTTAGATCTAGAATTCTTTTCAATTAAGGGAAGTCATGCTTCATTTCAGTCTAGCTACTTGCACAGAAACTGTAAGTAAGTGTGGCAGAATTGTGATTTAGTGAACAAGATTCCAGTTCACACTATAGTCACATGAGACTGCCAGTCAGGCATGTAGGGTGGATAAATTCAGACTTAGCTGCTTTCCAGAGTGATTAAGGAAATTGGCTARAAATATATGGCAAGTCTAAGGAGAATCAGGAAAACAAGTCTTCGGTCTTCTGGACAACGTAATTTCTTCCTCACCTCCTAAAAACAGGAAATGAAAACATAGTAAAAGTTTTAAATATCATTCTGTTCAGCATGAACATAAATATTAATTCTTCTGGTGAGAGAAATTTGTTGTTCAATAACTTACTGCACTGTCAGAGAATAGATTTCCCTTTCACCTAACAGTATTCTAAAAACTTACTTCAGGGGAAAAAGGTATACAGAGTAGACTCAATTCAAACCAGTTCTTAGGTGTCAGTTCATAAATGGCTTGTCTCATTTTCTGCTAATTATGGCCAAAAGTTTATCTGTTAAAAAAAAAAAAAACAACAAAACAAACCCACATGTTCTTACCAAAAAAAAACCCCAAAAGACCCCAAATAAACTAAAAACAACCACAAATCAACCAACCAATCATCCAACCAAAACACAAAATAAAACCCAAACCAAGCAAAGCAAAAAACCCAAAACAACTAAACAGACAAACAAACAACAACAACAAGAAAAAAAAGCCCACACTTTTTTATTTTTTTTTAAATCAAGTAGCTTCTCTGCAAATTTGTATCACATATTGCTGGTCCACTGAGTGTAGAAAGAAATAAAGCCTGAGGAAATCTGGCTTAATACTCATATATGTGTAATATTTCCAGGTTCTTCTTTGAGTTACCCTGTGACTTCCAGATGAACTACTCTCAATGACACCTCTGTCACTCAAAATGCCCATCTAGTATAGGCAAGCAGCAGCCAACCCCTGGATTCCACACCAGTATCTGACAATATTTCTATGATGTTGGGTTTTAGCCAGCTGTGTTGTTGTTAGACTTACACTGGAGGTACTTATTTCATTGCTTTTCCTTCCATCTGCTAAAAGACCTAGAGGAGCTCAATTAATTTGTACAGCTATTCTTCCATCAAATTCCATTGAAATCAGCCCAAGAGAATTAAAATATATAGGGAGCAATTATATGAACTATAATTTTTCTAAGCCTCACATTCTTGAGAAATAAACTTTCTTTCACAGATGAGTTTGCATGCTCAACAATTGCCTRAACAGTACAGTGTCTGATTTTCTGCTAGTATGCTACTACCAGGAGCAGAAGTTTGAATTGAGAGGGCTCAGAGTTCATTTCATTTCCATATTCAAAGATTAATTAAACTTAGTCACTAAATCTTCAGAAAAGRAACATGAAGACAGTTTTCTGCATATTTAAAGCCTCCAGGGAGGGCAGACAGAAGTAGAGATTTTTTCCTGTTTTACTGGACTAATTCCTAAAGGATAATTACTAATATTACATCTACCAATGTGTGCAGTGACAATCTACCTTTAAAAAGAGCTACTTGAACATTTCTTTGCCTAAAGAAAAAGCAGCAAGTTTTAAAATTAGTAACATAGTCTACTGAGATTTAAGTGACAGATTCAAACCTTGAGAATGTCATGCACAGTTAGACTGTGACAGTGCAAGATACTTTCACTGGCAGAAAGTGAAACAGGGCAGCCTCCTGTCAGAGAGGAAAGAGAAAATTTGTTCTAAAAGTCACAAGGGAACCAGAGTAACAAAGTAGCAGGGGGAACACTGCATGGGTAATAAAAATCTGGTTCAGGAAAGAAGTAATGTGAAGGAAGAGACATAATATATGTACTTCATGTAYATGCAGGAACACCAAAGTAATTACACAGCACAATATCTATGTAAATTTCTCTTTTTTTYCCTTTTTTAAAAATAATTTTGAAATAAACCTACAGAATAAATTATCTTTTCAATTTGTTTTAGAACATTGCTGAGCAGAAGAATCTCTCCATCTGTTTCCTATAATATAGGTGTGCTGGTTTTGCATGGCCTGGTTTTTGGTAGTGGCGGGGCCACAGAGATGTCTTTGTGAGAAGATTCTGGAAGCTTCCACCATGTCCTGCAGAGCCAATCCCTGATGGCTCTGAAGATGGACATGCTGCTGGCCAAAGCTGGGCCAGTTTGAGATGGTGGTAACACCTCTGTGATAAYAAATTTAAGAAAATCAAAACAAAGGGGGACACATTTTTATCTGGTCAGAGAAGAGGAAGAGACATGTGAGGGAAAAAACATGGAGACACCAAGGTCAGTGGAGAAGGAGGGGAGGAGGTGCTTCAGGCACCAGAGCTGAGATTCCTCTGCCGGCTGTGGTGAGRCCATGGTGGAGCAGCTGTTCCCCTGCAGCCCATGGGGATCCATGGGGGATGCAGAGATCCACGCACAGCCTGGATCTCTGGGAGGGGGGGAGTTGCCCATGCTGGAATGGGTGGATGCCTGGAGGAGGCTGTGATCCTGTGGGAGACCCAGTGGAGACAGGGGGCCCTGCTTCCAGGCTGGATCAGCCTGTCCTTGGAGGACTGCGCCCTTTGGAAAGAGAGACCCACATTGCAGCAGTTTTGGGAGGACTGTTTGCCCTTGGGAGTGGCTCATGTWGCAGCAGTTTTAGCAGGACAGCTGCTCGTGAGATTGGAGCCATACTGGAGAAGTTCACAGAGAGCTGTCTTCAGTGGGTGGAACCCCACAGTCTCATAGGGGAAGGACTCCTCTCCCTGGGTAGCAGAAGAAAACCCCAGGTGATGAACTGACCAAACCCCCATGCCCKGTCTCCCTGCACTGTGCGTGGGAAGGAGGGAGGGGTTGGGGGAAGAAAAAGACTTTCAAGTGCTTATTTTGCTTCTCATTATTCTCCTCTCTTATTGTCACTGATAAAGTGACAGTGTCTGTTCACTTTGTACCTCTAAGCTGAGCCTTTTTGCTTTGCCCTTGGAGCGCTTTCTCCTGGCTCTTATCTCAGCTCATGAGCCCCTCTCCTCTGCCCAGCTGTGGCAGGGGAAGGTGAGTGGCTTTCATGGGTGCCTGGCATTTGGCCAGCATCAAACCATGACAAGGGGTTATAGCATTATTCTTTCATGGTATTTGGATGGTCAGAACCAGTTTTTGTAGCTCAGTGAGCCTGTAAGCAATATTCAAATAGCTCACTGCTGAAATATAACAAGCACAGCAAGGCAGCTGCTCCTCCTGTTGGACAATCCTTTTTTACCAACATTTTGAGCTATGGTGTCTGCTAAACTGAGAGCGCACCAACCCTACCAGGTAACCAAACAGTAAAAGATGCCAAATAGTTTTTCATTGCTAACGATCGTAACAAATATTCAAGCCCTTTAAAAATATTTCAGAATATGACCCTCTATATATGTGCCTACTTTATACCTGTTTTACAGTAAGATGGGTGTTCAAAACCAAAAGAGATCTCTGATTTGACAGTCAGATGTAATGAGATATATTTCATCACATATATATGTGATGAAATATTATTTACCAAGATGCTCAACTAAATATACATGGTCAGGGCGCATTTCTCTAAATACTACTTTTCAGTATAGGTTCTTACAAATTTCCTGCAATAATAGCCAATCCACATTGACAATGGTAAATCCTACTAAGAATCCTTGTAATTTTTGCAGGTCTTCTACACAGCCCAGAATCAGAAAACTTTACAACCACTAAATAATGAAAACATAATTACTTAGTGAATGTAAATAAGACATTGTCTTATTTTGTCCTGCAAAAAGACACAGAGATGAATGTCTTCAATTCCACGCATGCTGGAGTAGTTAAACATTTTCAGATTATAATGCACTTCAAAAATATATTCTGACTGTAGTACATGGGTAAACAGACATAAAACAATTCATTTTTGTCACATCTATTTCTTAACTTGCCTATTTTTCCTGTGTGTTTTACTTCAGACTTCGGTAGCRTCTCTTTTAAATTGTTATTATTTCTTTTACATTAGTCCTTTCAGAAAAAGTCTTAATCAGAAAGAAAAAAAAATGTTTATTTTGATAATAGCAAGTAACTATTTTAATGACATGATTATTTATTCTTTGAAACTTACATGAAAATTGTATTGGAGAAATAGTAAAAATTTCCTTCTTRCATCTACCAAGTACCATGTGATTGCAAAATACTTGCTGATTTCTGTAATTTGTTTACTAAACTGTAAACTAGGTTACTGAGATTTTCCCCACCTACCCTTTTCTTCAATTAAAATGTCTGCAATAAAATGGCTACATTTATAGATCCATTGGAAATATTTGACCCTTATGTATACCCAAACTGAAATCTGCAGCCGCTGAAAGCATTTCATATTTATAAAACTCCTTACTGCTAAGAAGGGCTGTAAGTCCTTGCAAGCTATACATAAACCAATACATCATCAGTGACATTCAACCACCTCCAAACAGCCTGAGCATTAGTTGATGCATAGAAAAATATGCACAGTTGGAGACGTGAGAGAAATATGGCCAAGGACTGTGGGACAACACAGTGAGTGGTCCCATTAAACACTATGGGCCCTTTGGCATCTGGAAAGAATTTGTTTGTCAAGGTCTGACAATACACCACACTGTATTAGTTCCCAAGATCAATGGCAGTGTCTGTTCACAATTTCAGCAGAGCTGATTGAGACATTCTGGGAAAGCAGTATAGCTCGCAAGATGTTGAGACAAGTGAAGCATAGATTAATAGAGTAAGGGTGAAAAACGTGCTGATATATGTGTCAATTTAAATGGATCAATCTGTCAGGCTCTGGAGACAAAGAGACAGCTTCAGTCATTGCTGGCATTATAGAACAATAGATGATAACTTCTATACCACAAGAAGTTCCAGAGCCAGTACTGACAAAAAATATGAAGAKATTATGAAAAATTATTTTCTACAGCTATATTTGAAGGGAGGCTAAAACCAGATAAATTGGGATATCATAAGCATTCAAAACTTTCAAAACCAAGACACCAATTTAAACACCTAAGTAACAGCATTTACACTGAAATTTTCTCAAAAGCATTAGTACTTGTAAGAAATATGTCTCAGTGCAGGCCACCAACAAACATGCCCATGTTACTTAAAGGATAAGGTGCATTACAATCATGGAGGTTACACTTCAGTTTGTTTCACTACACAAAATGTGACCTGCATTTATCTTGAAATGCCCTCCAACAGCATTTACAGAACATTGTAGGAGCTGCCCCAACTTGATCAGTTCCAGCATCCAAAATGTACTTAATTGGTGAATCTTATYCTGCACTGTCCACATCTGTCCCCTGAATGAAGATTTTCAAGACATCCATCAGCAGGAGTTACTCTTGTCTCTTTGAGGAACATAGTTCCATCAAATCTAGTGAAGCAAACAGGAGGATCTGTGGCTCCTGGGAGTGGTAAGATACACTTCTGCTCCATCTCCATTCCTCATACCTCATGGTATACTTTCACCTCTTTGTGTTTATGCCTGTGCCCTTATCAAAGCCATCTGTAAGCAAATTTAATTCATTAAAATGAGAGAAACTTAAGTGATCCACAAAAATAAAAAAGAAAGGGGGTATTGCCAATTGAGTTATCCACTAAACACTTAAAGTGTTTGGTAAATAACAAACTTGAAAGACTCTCCAGCATAGGATGCAGAGAGGAAGAAAGAATTGCGAGATGATTTGGCAAAGTAATGCTCTCAAAGATATTTTAGCACGAAGTGGACAGGCAAGCGAGATCCAGAAAGCTCCAGACTAGTACAATGAAGACGTAGGMTTGCATGGTCAGGAGCAGGGAATAAAAAAGCAAAGAGGTAGGGATAGACTATGGAAACAAGCTGGCAGAAAGGCTAGCATACTTCAGAAACTGCAAAATCACAGAATGACTCACAAATAAACCCAAGACCATTCTGTCCGCCTCCACACTAGCCAGGCACAAGTCAGATTCACTCCAAAAGCTGCTTCATCATTTTATCCTCCCCACCAGGATTTTCAGCTCCAGCACAGCATAGCTGTAACTGACACAGCTTTCCTTTAAGAGCTGACTTGCATCACGTAGCTCAAAGTACAATCAGAAAACTCTTACCCATCTTGGAAACACAATGSTAGGTACACTTTTGAATGCCTGTGGCAAAGACTTTTAACGTTCAGAGGATATTAAGAAGGAAAAATCCCTGTTTCACCCAATAGATAAAGCTGAAGAAAATATGGACTGAAATATCTTTTCTTCATGAGACTCAGATGTCTGCATTAGACACACACAGTGAAGCCAATTAACTCACCATCACACTGTTTTTATTGGAGACTGAAGACTTAAAAAAATACAAAGTGAAAACAAAAGCACTAGTATTCTTGAATTAGTTTCCTTCTTTCCTTGTTTCTCAGTTTAATCATCTTTTGTGTTTTGTGCTGAAGCCAGCGCTATGCATACTGCTAATACATTTACAGGACTAGGCCCTTTAGACAGCTTGATATCTACTATTAAAAATACTGAAAACTTAAGTACATGGAGCCCTTCTACTGTTCATGTATAGAACTGCTCCCATCAAGGTCATGATCTTTAGGTACCTGTTTTCTGTCCAAATCTATTTCAGTTTTATAGAGAAAACATATGCATTTAAGTATTTTTTATTAAAATGTTCTAAAGATACACATTTATTTTATTTCTAATTTGSTCCTTCAATAAATTTCAACCTTTATGAAAATCAACTCTGTATTATTCTATTCTACCAGTGCATTGATTCTAAGTGAGAAACACTTGCACTTATAGGAGTCAGTGATCCACACTAAGTTAACTTGAGCAGGGTCAGGCCTGGGCTGTGCTGCCTGTGCACCATGGCTTTGGACTCTGTGGTGGTGCACAGTCCTTGTCGGCAGGACAAAGTTGTCCAGCGCATTTTACACGAGGAGCCTGAAGGCACATCCCACTTGGAACCTGCAATTATACTGCCTGCCTGGATATTGTCTTTAGCTCACTTGCAGCAGGAAGTCCTAGGAGAGCATCCTTTAGAAACAGAATTGTTTTCTTGTGATCTTGTTCTCAGGATAGTTCAGATGACTAAAAGGATCAGTTTCTCTCCATGGACAACACCTGCTCTTCAAACCACAGTGGGAAAAATCCATTCAGGCTCCAAATGATGCTGCATCAATGTGGGGTGCCCAGCATCTGAAGAGATGAAACACTTTTTATCTGTATTTCTCTTCTCATTCTTTCTTATTAAAGCAGTTAAATTATTAAGCCATTTATCATTAGGTTTTCCTTATTGAGATATAAAAAGAGCCCTGAACTAGCACTCTTGCTCTCTCATTTTCAGCGCCAGCACTGCCACCATCCCCTGCTGCAGTGACACTCACCTTGCTCATCTCTGGAGTTTTAAACCTATAACATTTTACAAGCAGTTTAAAAGTAATACAAAGAAGTGAGGAAGAAAGACTTCTATTTTACACACTTGGCAGAATAGAGGTAGCTTGTCCCAGAAAGTTCCTGTTATAGAGGCACAAAACCCCTAATATCCTCATAGCTGAGTTTTTATCTCTGTCATCCAAGGAAGTTTGTGAAAACATTGCAGATTGTAAACTTTGTGTTGTCTTTATCTGTTAGTATTAGGCAACTATATATAGTCAAAAACTGTGATGATAGTGATAGCTTGATGTCTGG
This sequence comes from Cardinalis cardinalis, assembly GCA_014549065.1. Taxonomy (NCBI): domain Eukaryota; kingdom Metazoa; phylum Chordata; class Aves; order Passeriformes; family Cardinalidae; genus Cardinalis; species Cardinalis cardinalis. The sequence goes on from JACDOX010000251.1 coordinate 392,642, forward strand.
AAATTGTATTACTGTGGAACATTTCAGCATGKTTTTGAGACAGTACAAACACACTGAAAAATTATGATCTTCAGTATTTTGTCAGGTCAGAAGATGTATTTAAGTGCCCAACATAATTCACAGAAACAAAAGATGTTAGCATGTTCCCAGGTTATAAAATTTATGAGTTAACTTTCATTTAGTGACGAATGTCATCTATTCTCCAACTGTCTTGCTAGAAATCTTTAAGAATAAAATTCCACAAGATTTAAAAGATTTAGCTTAGTGACATCTCATGCTATTTTAAAAACTTTTGCAACAACTTTTTTAGGTGTATATATGTGTTTAACAAGAAGGAAGTTACAGATCCAGGTGATGGAAGATTTTAGGAGACTGATAATACTAAAATTAGGATGCCATAAAAGAAAATCTCACAAATGAGCAAGTAGTTACCGTTCCTCTTTTTACCACTTGAAGGATCACAGAGGATTGATAGTACTGAGGGTGAAACATCTGCATTATAAGGAAACATCTATACTGCTTTTCATCTGTCATTGATTTAAACTCCAGCAATCAGCCCACTATTTAGTCTTTAAAAGTTTGGCTTAACAAGTCCTTATCTTTTAAAACACTCTTTAAAATGCTCCCAATCCTTACAGCAAACTTCAGTACAGAGTACATGATAAGAATATGAAAGCTGCACTTTGTAAAGACAAAGCAAGGGAGGAGAGAAATAAAGACAGAAAAGAGAGAAAGAGAAGAAAGAAGACCACCAGTCCTTAGATAAGGCATTGATCCAGCTGCGTGGATGGTCCAGATTTGTGGTCAACAGGTGTGGGAGGAGGAAAGGAGAGAGAAAGGGACTGATCCACTTCCTTTTTTAGTTTGCCTGATACATGCCTATTAAGTAAAATAGGTTTTTCAGACCATTCATGTTATATTGTTTGTTCATGCATAGACAGCCCTTTAGAGCTCTCCAGGAAGTGAGTCAGAGGGAGGAGGCAGTTGATGCAGGCACACTGAGCCCCAGCTTCAAGGCAGAAATAGAAGTTGGCTCATAACAGGGCTGCCCCATCTCCTCAGGACCCTCTCTTCCGTTCATGGTTTCCTGTCTCAACAGGCTGAACATTTAAAGCAAAACCTGTTTACTTACTTATGTCTGATCCTCCACATATGGATTGAGGCATAACTTTATCAGTAATTTATCGCGTTTTGGGGGATAAAGTCCTGTGGAAGCATTTTCATGATTTGGACAGTTTTRTTGACAATATAGTGTCAAATGTGGCCCCATAAAATGGACAAACTGATACAGCTGTTTGGCACCGGAAATCATATTGTGATTGCAAGTGCATTGTATAGAAAACATGGAAACTACAAAGAAAGAAGAGAAGCTAGAAAATAGAGAATYACTGGTAAACGATGAAAAGCACAAATTCACAGAAAGCACAAAAACTTGATGTGGCTATGCTGCAATTAAGTATAAACAAAASTACAGAACTACAGAAATTACAGGAAACTTACAAAAATGCATTAGCTTTATATACCTTTACTTTGCTATTCTGATGGCTTTTTCCCTTCCAGTTAGATTTTTATGGAGTAGTTTCTTGTAATCCCAGTGTGGGGCAGCAAAAGCAGAAAAATGAATCTGTTGTCTCAATGAAAACTTCGGCAGAAAAGTGTTTTAAGTACATACAGCCTAAAATACAAGCTTCCAGTGTTTTGTRGTACAAGGGACGTGTTATAGAAGAAGCAGTTAAGAATTTTATACACAAAATTTAAATCTGAAATACTCACAGTAAAAATGTTGTTACATTTAAGTATCTTCTGCTACATATGTTGTCAAAAGATATTTTTATTAATTAATTAGTTCAGCTTTTCGTTTATTAGATTTTATTAATAATTTCTCACCCATGAAAACTCTTACATGCATTTGAAATTGTTGTTTCCTTTCTGCAGCCTTTCATTGTTAGTAGAATAATTATTTTGTGAATCTGTGAAATGATTAAAAAAAATTCTTTTAATTCCTGTTATAGTTTTCCAGAAAACAGCTTCTATTCTTTAAGTGATTACAGTAACTTAGATATTGAGTTATTTGAATGGAGAGGGAAAATACATGGGAATGAAAGGAATTGTTTATATAATTTAATCTCACCCACAAAATAAACTTCAGTGTGTTTCAGGAGAGAAAACGAAGAAAATCGGGATAAGGTATAGTGCACAAGCASCCAAGAAAACTGGTGTATTCAATGAAAAATCTATCTATTTGTATATCTACTTCATGTGTTTCAACTTGTCTAAATCTTCTACTAAAGGGTGAGATGTGTCCTACAGAAGAATTTGAGAAAACAGCAGAAGTCTACTATTAAAGAAAGCTACAGCCCGTATTCTTTTACAGAAGAGGCAATGTGAAAGACACAAAACAAAAACCTATACCTATCAGGGGTAGGTWTGTTGAAAGGAAATGGCACCTGGAAAAATTAATTATTGAGAATATGGTTGTAAAGAAAATTTTCATTTCCTATCTTACATTTGGAAAGTGAGTTGAACAAGGAAATATTGAACATATAAGAGCAATGAAAGCAGAAATGTCATGTTGGGTACCAAATATATTTGTTTAAATACAAAGTTTGTCTCAGATTAATGTTAATTAATGAGTTTTTTGTTCTTTCAAGTAATACGTATTTAAACACTCAGAAAAACAATATTCTGATAAGCAGGTATCTGTTTGATGAAGCTTGAGGCATYCTACCAGGTCCAGACTTCGTCTCAAATGCTCATACATACCTGTAGTGTCTTGATAATAGCAAAAATGCAAACTTTATGAACAAAATACTTTTGTTTTGGTCTGATTTTCTTTCCTATGCATTATTTAATGGACACAAAAAAAAACTATCAGCTCCAGCTGAAGTTCACAAACATAGTAGGTTTAAACACCTCCCACTAACATTGAAATGCAGTCAATCAATGTATCTGCTTATACATACATTTTGCTATTCACTGTTAAATGACAACAATTTAAACAAAGAACATAATATTGTATCTTAAGAAATCTGTCTGAAAAAACCCAGCATTGTTTTCATATAGACATCTTCAACAGACAGGTTGTAACAATTAATTTTGGGCATTTGCTAGCAGCTATCAGGCTTGCCTGAGAAAACTACATGTCTGCCTTGGAAAGGATGATTTCTCCTTATGTCATGTGTGTTTTCTGACAAGGCATAAGTCAATATTGGTCAAGTAAGCCTCCTCCTTTAAACTCATATAGACTATTCATCAACTGTATCAATCCCTCATGTTATTCTCCAAAGATATATATTAACAAAATAAAGTAATAAATGTACTTTATTAACATTTCCATGAGTAGCATTGAATACCTGAGTGTGAATCACAGCCACGTTTCTGTTTAAAAAAYATTATTGTGATAGAATATTTTTACCATTATTATAACATACAATCTCCAAAACTTCTACACTTTGCACTATAGCTAGTTGCAAAGCAAGAAAATTCTATAATAAGGTAGTGTAGGGCAATCTACAATAAGTAAATTCACTGCAGCTGTACAACAGAAGTAAAGCTATAGAATCTGACTATACAAAGATCCTGTACCAAGATACAGTGGCTATAAAATRAAAAACTAATGAGGAGAAGTATGTGGTCTGTCAAAGAACTGATGAAAACTGATGATACAAAATATCTTTCTACACACTGAAGAATACTTAAAGGATCTTTAGAGAAAAAATAAGATAAATAAACAAGTTAATCAAAGACAAATAAATAAAAGGAWACAATAAATAAAACAAAGCAGAAACCAAATATATTCCTAATGATTGAAGTGTGAGCACATGGTAAGTTGATGATAAGAGCAGTAACGCTCCGTGTTTAATCTTTATATATTTTAAAGAGGATGATAACCAATAAGGCAACATGAGAGATGATGTATACAAATTTTTTAAACTCTTGGAAATGATAATGAGGGCTCTATGCAGAAAGGAGATGCTGGACCACTATCTTGATCTCCTCTAAATAATAATTTAATTATTACAGGCACTTTTCCTATGTTTTCAGGACTGAGAAAGACCATCCTTTCTGAGAACAACTGGAACAGCTGGAAGCAGACTGAGAGAATAAGCCCTGTACTCTATACCAGTATTGATTCAAATACATACCTGCCACCTGTCCCCACAGTGGCCAGGAGGACACAAYTGTGATGCTGTGCAAGTGATTGCTGGAATAAGCATGTTCAAGAGTAAAATATTATTATAAGAATTTCACTTTTTTAAAAGAATATTAATTAGTTCTTACTTAAACATWTCTCTAAGGGGTATCCCATGGATGAGTCTAATTTTTTTTTTAATGCAAAGAAAATGGGTTACACTAACAGCTTGAAATAATTGGTGTGAACCACATGGATAATCACACCTTAGAGAAGGCTTTGTTTTGAGGATTGCCTTTTTATTACTATTCAGGATCAAATTTTCAAATGAACCAGTCTGATCTAAGAGTTGAAAAATGCAGTCAGTGGCTGAATAGATAGATATACCTCTATGAATTGGGTAAATACCTTTTCACTATTGATAAATTTGTTCTTATGAAACTGTTTTGAATGCCTTAACATTGTCTATTAGTCAGTCAGTGTAAATTTAAAAAGAGAAAGCACATTTCTTAAAGACCAGGTCCTAAGAAACATATATGTCTCTATTTAAATCCAGGAGCTTTATTCTCTGTGATATGAGGTTAAGGTTCTTTTCATCCACAAGGAAAGGGATCAAAGTAAGAGCATTTCAATGGTACGTGGAATTACTTMTTAAGAGGGTAGAATGGAGGGGATCCAAACTACAGATTTGTTACATTTCTTTTGAATGGCATTATGCATGAAGGATGAAACATTAGTTCTTTGTCTTATGGCAATTATAGTTTCAGTTCCACTTGAAACAAGCTTTTGTAGTGTCTCAATACTTTTTAAATTGAAAGGCAGAATTATATTCACCTGCCTTGTTTTGAAGTGGTGCTCGGAAACAAGGTACGAAATGGGCAAAACTGACAATCAGTGCAGGAAACCTTTGAAGAGCTGGTCCCCTACTTTCATTTCTCCTGCTTGCCTCTGGGCAGCAGCATTTGTGAATAACTTACTTCTTTGTCTGGTTCAATAGATCAGCATTGCATGGTGAGGGCACACAGGAAATCTTGCTTGTATTCACCTGAAACATCCATTATATTTGAGAGGTTACACTGCCTGGCTGTAACCTTTTTATGATCAGCAAAAAGCCTGTTTGCCTGGTGAGCCTCCAAAAGAAGTTTAAAAATAAGCATGTTTATATATGCATCRAACCAAATTCTGGGAAAAACATAAGGACCTGTTTCAAATGTCACAACTTCGCTTACCGCCTTCAGTGAAACCATTCCRGGTTTGGTCCCATGCGATATTACAGCACTGTGAACTTTAATATATCACTGTGGAAGGTACTCACTCTCTGTGCTAAAATGAATCTCCCTGCAGGCATGCTTAAGGGTCTTTTGCTTTAAGCTTCTCTAGTATTCACCTTTAAACTGCAGTGCTATTACCCATACCAAACTTGCTTCTAAATCTTCACCAGTAAGAGTATAAAAGATAAAGAGACTTAAATATTATCTTATGTGTGCTGGGATACAGTCTTTTCTTTTTAAGAATTTTGCCCATTCCAAAATGAGATTTGACAGAATAAAAGATTTTTCAAAATGCTAAAATATAGCGAAACATCTGTGCTGCGTCTCTGTCTTTAGTTTCCTCACTACAGTGGAAACACKGCAGAACAGAAAATGCAGAGTGTCTTTTTGTTTGTTTTGGGGTTTTAATACAAATTACTCCTCAGAGATAATATTATTTTTTTTAATGAAACAATCCTGCTGATTGTTTTTGAGAAACTAGAAACCACTTCCAAGGCTTCAAACCATAATATCATAAGTCATCATAATTTTGAGACAAGCATACTGAAAAGTAAATCCTTCAGGAAAATAAAGCACATGCTTTACAGATTGTCTTCTTGGACTGTGCCAAGTTGTCATATCTGAATAAATAGTTTTTTGTATGCAGTTCTCTGGTGAGCATTATAACTAGTTGTTAACTGACATCTGTCATTCAAATACTAATAAAAACTATAACCATTAGAGACAGTGGAGATTTAAAATTAATTTAGCATTTGAGCAGCTAAACTGAAACCAATCTTTGAGAGACTGAGCAGCAAATTACTCTTACAAGTAGAATAGGCAAAAGGAGACATATTTTATGCACAGATTTTTCTACATTTCTATGATTAACACCATGTCCACTAATGAAGAGTAAAACTGAAAATACTGCTCAGTTACRTATTTGTGCAAACTGGGCATACATAAGAGTACATATACCTTTTAGTGTGAAACAGTCATATTGATCATACTAAATAGCTGGAAATGTGATATTTTACAAAGCAAGAAAAATATTAAATCCAGTTCCAGGTCCCCAACACAGGAAAGCCAACCTGTCGGAGCAAGTCCAGAGGATGACCACCAAGACTGTTAGAGAGACGGAATACCTCTCTTATTAGGACCCAAGRAAAGGCTGAGAAAATTTGAGCTGCTCAGCCGGGAAAAGAGAGGGCTTTGGGGTGACCTAATTGTGGCCTTCCAGTACCTGAAGGGAGGCTACAAGAAAGATGCAAAGGAACTATTTGCAAGAGCATGTAGTAATAGGGGGAACTGAATGARGGCAGGTTTAGTCCCACTGTTAGAAAGAAGTTCTTTACTGTGAGACATTGTCACAGGTTGCCCAGAGCAGCTGTAGATGCCCCATGCCTTGATGTGTTCCAAACCAAATTGGATGAGGCCCTGAGCAAGCTGGTCTAGCAAAAGGCTACCCCCGCCCTCCTGCTGCCATGGCATGGGAATTGCAATAAGATGATCTTTAAGGACTCTTCCAGCTCAAACCATTCTATATTCTATGATAATACATGATACAAATTAATAGAGAAATTATTTTTCTGTTTTAGAGTAAAAGCATTTGAAGAAAAATTGTACATATCTTGCAAGTAATTTGGTTATTTAATGTAYGACACAGCAGCTCAATGCAATAAAGAGGCTGCTTAAAAATCAGCTGACACCACAAGTAAATTTTAAACCATTCTCTCAGTGAGACCATGTCCTTTACTCTCAATAGTTTGTTTACCTTGATGTTCCTCCCAGTAYAGCCAGAAGGTCAGAAAACCTACAATGAAGGAGAAAAAAAATCTAATATCTTTTCACTTTGGCCTTGAGAACATCCATGATAATCGAGGATGGACATACCCATTAATAAAATCTTCTGACAGTAAAACACCTATAAAACTGAACTTAGTAGAAAGATTCCTTGATTAATGTGACGTATATACTACAGATTAATCAAGGAAAGGTTTCCAGTATATTAATTCAACTGCCATCTCACATGTATGCTACTYATCATACATTCTAATGGCAACCAGCTCCCTAGATATTATCAGGAGTTTGACATTTTCTCTAATTGCTTATGAGGTTGATGGAAATTTGATTTTGATGAAGTCACTTCCTAGCACAGAAAAGTACTACTTGTCTGTAAAATATTCTACAACTCTCCTTTTCTTACTGAACAGAGAATAGGTGTTTTGTGGATCAGTGCTATTACATCAAGATCTGAACTATTTTTGAGTCATTTGATGAGTTTCTACACTGTCTGTAGCTGCTCTACCACAAGGATGCTTTTATGGGAATGCATCATGGGATTGGTTCCCAGAAAATGAGATAGGCACAGYGACAGCATTAATGTTATTTATGTGCCATTTTACAAATTGAAGCAAGCAAGATATGCCTACATTTCATATTCAATGAAGACCTACTTTCCCCCATCATACAAACTCTTTAACAGTGGAAAATATGATTTAGTAATGCATAAAAGCRTAAGATTTAAGACCTTAGTTACTCTATTAGGTTGAAGATAAATGCCAGAACTCCAGTTTCAATTAAAGTCTTCTGTGTCAGTTGATTGCATCAGGTGACTTAAAAAAAAAAATATTTTGGTAACATAATAATTTCAAATTAGAATTATCATTACCATTTATTTATTGAAAAGGAAGAATAGCAGCTGATTCTTTTTTATTAAGTAACCGGSCTAGGATCGTTTCCTCAGTGAAACAGTAGCACATTTTGCTCTAGCCATTTTAATGCTAGATGCAGCTGACTAGTGGGTTTTTTTCCAACTGTGTAGAAGATAGGACAACTAAAAAAAAATTCTGATTGCACAAAAACAAAATAAATTTTTAGAAGTGACTTCATTTCTCACTCAAAGTATAGAATCAGTGGAAAATGTCTGGCAATTATCTAAGTGACTTGTTCTGACATATTAAAGCAAACAAACATTTCTATGCGAACTTTTTACTTTAAATTTCATAGAATGTGTATCAAAAGCAATCAGAAAAAGGTCAGCACTAAAATAAATCATTGCAAAAATTCTCAAAATTAAGAATTTATGCTGACCCAAACCATTTTGTTGCTTTACARCTCACAAATATATCTTATTTCAGTTTAATTTCATGTGTCACCTCACATGACTGAACAATAAAACCCTATGAGGCTTTTAAACTTGGAGGGGAAGGGATAGGGCCTGATATCCAYGAAGCTCAAGGAATAAAGCAGGATCTGACTACCATTGCAAACTCAGTGTTTGCGAATAAGCTGACTTCATCTCAACACATGGGGGACCAGAGGGAGGCCTTTGTTTTAGGTAAATACCTACCAACAATTTACTGCATCAACTGGTAGATCCTTGAGTTCATTTAAAGAGTGTGAACATTTTCCKGAGTTAGTTGAGCGATCATAGAGAGGTAGGGTGAATGCATGATTCTTCCCAACACAGAAGACAAAACTAGACAATAAGCAAAGATATGTCAAAGAAGACAATGGGCTTGAGCTATCTTCAACCCATGTATTTCTTCCTGACAAGGGTGGATGCCCAGTATTGTGATGGTGAGCATTTAATAGAGGCTGCTAGGGAAGTAACACCGTGATTGAGCAGGAAATTAAAACTGTCATATTATCAAGTGTATACTTACATTTGCCATTTGGATTGTGTTATCAATATATTTTACATTGCTCTGCTAAATCAGAAATTCTTTATGTGAAATAYCTTCAAATACGTAAATTCTACATTAAACATTGCAGCCTCCATGCATGGAGTATCTATAGGAGCTTGGCCAGTAAATGTTAGACTCTGACAACTCAGGACAGGGATCTTTTTTCCCAGAAGCTACAAAAGTTCTCAGTTCTCCAGCCCATCTGTGGGACAAAGGTCAGTAAATCTGGAGCCTGAGTGAGAAGCAGTAAATCTGGAGCCTAAGTGAGAAGCCTGAGTGAGAAACTCAGGTCTGCCTTTTACAGAAACTGCTCTCTTAGCTTTCTGAAATATAAGTGGCATTATAAATCTATAAATTTCTAAAAAATATAAGTGACATTAAATCCCTACAGTCAGGTTTATCATCTTTCAAAAAAGAACAGATCAATCAAATAAATTAAATTTGGTTCTGGAATGTCACAGATTACAACAAAAGACATTGAAAACAAGTTTTTAACTTCCCTTCCATTGATGYACAGCAGCCTTTTCCTCCAGTCTTGCTTGTAGTACAACAGCTTTCCAGGATTTCTTGACTTGCAGCAGAAATCACAGAGTGACCCCTGTGGCTTTTTATTCACTGTCCCACTATTTCCAAAAGATGGTAGTCTTTGCTTCTTACTACTCCTCTCGGAGCTCTACAAGAAGTGACCCCCACCCCCAGTGAATCCAAGGGACAGATTGTCCGAGGATAGTTTCACTCCACCCCAGGTCGACACCTTTGGACAAACCAAGGGTCAGATTTTCTTCCCATTTTCCAGCCTTCACCTTTAATTAAACATTGCACGTGATACACAGGTAAACTGTGTGCAAATACAGCATGCAGTTATACCACTCAATTTCTATCTTGTCTCTGAAAGGAAACATCTTCCAGAGCCATGTAGGGATGTAACAGAGGCAAAGTCCCCAAAATGTGTATCTAAAAAAAAGGGAAAAAAAAAAAAAAGATTATCCCTTTCCTCACTCCATATAGCATATAAAATATCACCTTCAGCAGAAAGTCTGCCACAATCCCCACAGTCATTCTCTTTCTTCTTTTGCCTATTTTCTCTGCACAGTGATAATTTTTCATCTTCTCCAAAACTTGTTTGCTTTCATATTCCTGAAATTCAGAAATATTTTGAAGTTTATTCATCTCACTCAATTCCTTCTGACTGCCTCTCCAGTTGCAGACTGAAGTAGGGAGCTGTGACATCTCCAGCATTCAAATCCAGTGAGAACAAAAACATGTTCAACTCACACTGCTAGGACTGATTTGTATATACAAAATAATCTGGCACTTGTTTTTGCCCGCCTGGGTGCCCCTCATTAAAATTACTCATCTTTTATCTTCTTGCTTCCCAGCACTATTATCTTTGTGTATCATATTCTGCATGGTGTCCAGCAGATTGAATCCTATCGAGTACTGCTTTGTCAGTTGTACAATTCAGATGGACTGCTGCTCACACACACAGCTTTCTGGGCAGGGGAGTCTTTCTAGAATTAAAATACTTTGATTACCTCCCTAGCTTTCTTTGGGTCTACCATTTGAGGATGCACAAGAATTTTCTCAGTTTCTGCGTTCCTCAAGCACTGTCCCTCTTTCTGTAATTCATAAACCTTTTTGCTGTCTGACTGATTTTCTGCAGTTTGATTTATGTGCTTTTCCTTTATCTAGTTAAAGTTCCTCAAATTCATGGTTTAAAAGTATGGAAGATAAAGATTTTTTTTTGCATCTGTCCCMWTGGTTTAGGACATAGATTCACTTTATTTGCTCGTTTATAGCTGGCAGGGATCAGCTTTCCCATGCTTAGGCAAGAAAAGTCCCTTTCTTTTCAGCCTCAAACAGTACTTTAGCTTCAAAATGCTTTASTTGAGGTCCTTCTTTTTCTAAGTAATTTGCTTAGTTGTTCAGCAAAACTCATCCTGTACTAAACTACCCATTTTTCTGCTTCCCATGTTGTAGGAAGGTGTTCAGATTAACCTGGGACTGACAAATTAAAAAAAAAAAATGCCGGGGTTTGAATTTGCCTAATCTTCCTCTTTCACCATGTTGTGAAGCTTCACCAATTGTCTGCTTTCCTTCTGAAACCAGTGGGTGATGACAGGCATGCTCTACTTGGTGCTTTCTGCTAGAACTCTTGTTATTATTATTTTTTTTTAATCCTTCAACATCCACATCCTTCCCTTTGCTTTTCATATGGTTGTCCCACCATTAGTTTTCTGGTCTCTGGAGCTTTTAATTTACTCTAGTTTTTCCTCATCATGTCAGCTGTCTTGCCAATCTTGATAGTTTCCTCTCTTGAAAGGAAAATGAGAAAAGAACTCCCTTGAATGTCACAGAGTACATCTTCTATTTCTGTTCTCAGTAAAATAATTCTGCCCTGCTGAACTCTCAAACTTCAAGAAAGTGGAAAGTGTCCTAGCTTTCTTTCAAATAAATATTATGCCTAGAAATTTCCCACTGCACAACTCATGGCTTTCAACAGGTACAGAATCCTCCTAAAGGTATGGGATTCTCCACCATCATCTGAAATGATGAGATTAGAGAGAATAAATGCCTTAAAGATTTTAAGGTTGTTTTGCAAAATATGCCTTTAATTGGGAAGCCAGCAACTTTTACTGAATTAAGCACAATATTCAGAAAAARAACTTGTAAAATTACAAAATGAATAATGACAAAATCTGTTAATGCAATATTTTATAAAAATTTTTCTTGTTCTCAGAAAAGACAAGACCACGAAACTACAGATTTTCAGTTTAGAAGATGTTTGCATGTTTTGTGAAATCTTCAATTTAGAAGAGTATGGAACCCATGCACTTCCAAATTTCAGACAAGCAGTGGTCCAATTATGCTGTGCCATTTGGTGCTCTTATGAAGAAGCAAGAATGTGAAAGCCTGGTAACTGACATAAAGTAACAGAGTAAAAATGCACATTGCATAATGATTTTAAATTCATGCATTGTAAGAAATTAGACAAGTGCTTGATAATAAATTTACAACAGTAAAACAGTATTCTATGTGTGGCTTTCAATCCATTAAATATTCTCCTTCCAGAAGTGCATCTYGTACTTAGTTCTTGAGCAACAGACATCTGTGTATGACTGCTGTCTCCATGTTACTGATTCTGTTTTTACAGTCTGAAATTATTTGCTTTTATCTTTTCCAAAAACTGACACAAAGRAAAAGCATTCAAAACCATAAGACTGTAGAATATACTTGTTAGCAGCCACAAAATTRATACTGCATATATAAAAACAAGAAGACCGGTAAAATTTTCCTAATGCAAGTGTCAGAACTGTCTTTTTCTGAGTGTCTCTATTGCCACAGTATCAAYTAATAGAAATGGTGTTCCAGTGAATCACCTTGCTCAAGTAGAAGTGCTAAAATWATAATTCAGACAGAACAAACTAAAATAACACAACACAAAAAAGTCAAGTATCTGTCATTCACAAGCAATGTCAGTGCCATGATCTAACACTTCTTCCTGTTTCCTTATAAAGCAGCCACAGGATATGTCAAGCAGTCAAATGCAGAAAAATCAACACTGTAAGCAAGGGAAGGAAACAGAGTCTGAGGAGAGGAAAAAAAAACAAAACCAAAATTGAACAACCTCCGAAATAAGATGAAGTAATTMTTCTCTTAGTTATCTACCACAATCTTATATTAAATTCAAATTAAATTTAGATATCCAAGAAAAAGAAGGAAAAYCTGCAAGGTGGTTAGTAACTGAGAAAATGAGACAAGGAAAAACTCTACCGTATTTTTAGGTCCTCTCCTTGCATGTTTCCTATATACAACCCCTTACTGCATAGYGTAACTTTCTCTATTATGCAACTTTAACCTTCTCTGTCCTATTATAATTTGTCTCAGCATATTTTTAAATAGAATGAAAGATGTGAGCAGTAGCATTGATCCACTTGGTTTCAAAAATAATTTTGGCCCCACAGCTGATAAACCTGCAGCTGATAAAGCTGATGAACACATTATAAATAGACAGTAAGGTGCAAATGCTGTCTAGATGCTAATTCTGTTCATAGTGAACACTTCAGTGGACAGCAACTTCACTCATTCTAACGAGTCTATAGTAGCATCCCTCAGAGGAAGGAGGAATCTTGTTTTTAGGTCTCAGTGGAAGTGCCTCAGGAGATCCATCTGAGAAAAAAAATGATCCATCTCTCTCAGAAAAAAATGAGCAACTAACAAATATTTGTAATTAACTTGGTCAGCAAACAGGTACCCTGCTCCAGCAAAAGAAGCCCTGGAGAAGGAAGGCAGGTTCTTCAGAATTCTCAGTCTTATCTGGCAATATGAGGCAGAGGTCAGCTGGTAGAAAAACGTCCCGGCTTGCTTTTCCAGCTATACTTGCACTGAAGGAGCGCTTAGCTCC